>JAZHYW010057602.1:0-62816 GCA_037355805.1 Ixodes ricinus
TTCTCCTTCTCTCTTTAGCGTCCCGTCCGCTTCCTTCCTCCCCGGCCTGTTCCACCCCTCGCCCTTCGTTCTTAGGTTGCAACGGACTATAGTTGCAAGGGCATGATTAGTGAAGGGATAGAAATTAATATTCTGGAGACGGATGGCCGCACAGCGGGACATGTCTATAGTGTTCTGTTGGCCGTCGGGGTCAACATCTCGAGAACAAAAAGCTCAGGAAAGGCCTGCTCTATGAATGGGGACAGTGACGGCTCCGGCCCTTCGGCCTCCCAGGCCCAGCGGAATGCTCCCTTCCTTCCAGCTTCTTCCACTGTCGAAATACCGAAAATATTGGAGTTTCAGAATCCAAAAGACTGAAAGAGATGAATCATTCGCGTGTGGAGGTGGGAACGTTACCAGATCATTTCTCGCTTCATCTTCAGGACGCTTCTGACGCAGCTTAACAAATTCCTGCACCCCATGGTAAGATAGGCAGAAGACGTTCTGGAATCCCAGTCAATCTGTCAAAAGAGGAGTTGAACATCTAGTGGCAAAGTGAAAAAGAGGTTCGACGTCCACTTCATTCATTGCAGTTTGCGGCATTCTTACCAAAAGCAATATTCCAACGTGAGTAGTAAGAACCGAACAATACAGTGGAAAGCTTTTGTCAAGGTTTAGCATACATATTTGCGGTGGCATTCCTGCTACTATAAACCACTTCACGGTTGCTTATCCGCGATCGCTCCGTGGAGCCTTCTAGACAAAAAGGAGGCGAGAACTTCATCTCGACGCTAAGCTCACTCTGCAAGACGTGATAGTTTTACCATGACCGTCGCAGACGGCTGAACACGAGAAGCTCAGCTATAAGACAGAGTCGAGGGAAATCACGAAGCTCAGAGAGGATACTCTGTAGCAGGGTTCGGCAACTGGCGGCCCGCGGGACAATACTATACGGCCCCTCAGCAGGCTCTCAATAAAGACTCCCACCCCCTTTTCCCGTCCCCCACACACAAACATGCACATAAATATCAGGATTAATGGCGCACGGAATAGATCGCTTGGAAACCTGGCGCAATTTCAGTATGACCTCCTGAAATGGATATTCATTGGCTAAGAAATGCTATCGCGTTGAAAAGGAGAAAAAAGAAAGACTTTCGCTTGTTGCGCGTGTATGCAACGGTTGTGCAATTTCCTCCGAACGCCTTGTTTTTTATACTCTTATTTTGCCGTGTTTGTTTCGCCTTTTATTTCCTTTGCCATTATTTCACGCAGCTTTATTTCTTTTCTTTGTTCTTTTTTTTAAATTAGCAGAGTTGTCGCGGTGAGCAGAACAGCGCACACAAAAACAAGGACAAAAGACAAGGATATAATCACGAAACATCGTATAATTTAAAAAGAGTACCAAAAGGCACGATGTGTCTGTGGTGCTTTCTCTGCTCCCAAATCTGCCCCAAGGTTCGCTCGACAGCGGTAGACCTGTAAAAGAATCAAGTGCCAGAAACGCTACAGCCACTTCGTGTCGTGTCAACTGGCATTGTGTACAGAACTCCACTAACGTGGGTTTGTGCCTGATTGACCGCCTTCTTGTGCATAATCGTTCACTGAAATCTACTGTTGACGGTCATCTCCCGTACATTGCAATACCTGTTCCTGTGCTTCAATCTTTGACGGCACAACAATAATTGAAGATTATTGAGCCAAGACAGACTCTGCGAAATTTTAGAAGCGCATTGTAATATTAGTTTGTGGAAACGCTTCATTGGCCACCTATCAGGGACACTGCTTGAAACAAAACCTTTCTTTAGGTAGGACTATGGGGCAAAGACTTAAAGTCGTATTCACAAAGTGACTAGCGGCTTGTTTAGCCGCTGACTAACTACGTCAAGAGTTAAAATGAGGACGTGGCAGGTGGTAGTCACAGCTAAGTACTCGGTATTCACCGACCATGTTTAGGGCTTGAAAGGCAACTCCGGTCGAAACAAAACCAAAATAAATGACTGCTATCGCTTTAGTGGCACGAAATCTGGTCACAGCCGAAATATTACACATCAAGGTGAAGCCGCATACTCCACTCACAAACGATTTTAAAATGCGACCGGCTGCTCTTTAGGGGTGGGCAGGCGGGATAGCTTTTGGTCAAGGAACACTGGCGCGGAAACCCAATGATGTCACGTCGCAGCCGTGCGGCTGATGATCAATTGCTGCCATCCCACCAGCAGATAGCTTTCAGTTTAGCCGAGACGCCCGGAACCAAACGTTGGTTTGGTTCCGGGCGTGTCGATAAAATATTATAACTTCTAATACACGGAAACTCTTTAGTTGAAAAAGTCGTAATTCAAAACTTAAAAATGTTGACCGGAGTTGCCCTTTAAGGCTCCATGGAGCGAACAAAAAGCGACGAATTTCGCCCGGCGGCGTTCGCTCTGCGCGTGGTGTCCGAAGAGTGCATGAAGTTCGTCGGTTCTTCGCCGTATATTCTCTCCATGTATTTCAGCCATCAATCGCCACGAGCGACTTAGAAGGCGACTAAACACTTTTAGTCGGGGCCAACAGGGGGAGGGGGGCGGGGGGGGGGGGGGGGGTACGGCTAGTTTAGTTGGTGTTGAGCGGTTGACTGGAGGCTCAGCGCCATTGCGGACTTGTAACACCGCTGACCGCCAGCGCTAACAAAGCGCCTACTCTATCGGAATGCTGGGGGGCACATCGAGACAGTATAGGGTAGCAAATATTCTGGAAATACACGTGTTCAGAGGTCAGAGATACAGCTAACAGCGATCTCAGAAGGGTGCTGGACAGCGAGAAATGCCGCATTTACGGGCGCTTCCCATATATTCATGGAACGCGGCTTTCGTCTTTCACCCTTGCATTTTCTATTTTTGTAAAACTCTTTTCGGACAACGTCTCATTATAACACTCTATTGTTCAGAATCAATACTTAAATATCAGTTTATATACGATAAAGTTCCCATTTACGCATTGACGTCTAAGTAGGCGCGTGCCTGACCTATCTATTTGTCGTCACTTCCGCTCGTTACTCCTGAGTGGAGAGTCACCCGCTCGCTTCGCGCTCGTGAATACCGCTAAGACTTGTCGCTCCTTAGTCGCTGACTCTTCCCTTAGTTCACGACTACTTAGCGACGCTACTAAGCTTAAAACAGCGCTAGTTAGTCCCGACTAGTGAATACGGCTGATATTAGTTAGATGTACGATGTGTTACGTGTGCCACGCTCTGGCACAGCTGTGTCTTTCAGTACGTTCCCTTTTTCCTCTTGAGCTTAGATTCAGTCGCGAGTCAGCGCTTGTGTGGCCTGCGTGTTCCTCTGTCTTTTTCGCGCTGTTTTGTTCACCATGTCACCATACCAACTCGCCCAGCTTAACCTTACAGACTTGTTCTTTATGCGTCTCACGCATTTTCTTTACTTCAACTTTTTTTAATTTCTTTATTTTTGTGTTTTGTGGCTCGGGCGCGAGCGACGATGCTCGCGGTTTCCTCAACTACGCTTTAACAGGGTTCCGTTAAATTTAGTGGCCTCATGGATTCGCCCCGGTATGCTCCCGTTTTTCACAGGCCGCGTTGTTGTTTTATGGTTCAGCCAATTTTGACCACCGATTGTTCGGACTACGTATGGGTTCTTCATAGTACCCTATCAAGATATTTTTTTTCCTTAGAGGGTCCTGCGAACGGTCAAATGGTTTGGTTGGGGTTTTCTGCATGCCATAAAGATGCGCTTAAGAATTCGGACCGCCCGGCAGAGTGACACCTCCCACGCGGAAACCACCCATCGTACCATGACACTTTATGGGTGGTGACAGGTTAAGAATTTTGTAGATTGATCAATCCGATAGGCGTAATGCGAAAGCTCCGACATCGTGAAACTAGATTGGCTTCTGTTGCGTGCAAAATGGCGGCATCGGAAATGCCGGTCTCAGACGGGAGTGGTAAGAACGAACCTTGCTGCTGATGGAGCGGTACGACATCGTCACGAGGTGATACAGGAGAACGAAACGTTTAACGGAATATCGTCTACCTTGTGTCGTCGAGGGTGACGGCGGAACACAAATGCAACCTTGACGGATGACGCCTTCACCTGTGACAATAGTAGGACGGACTTTGCCCAGGTGCCAAGTTCTACACAAGAACAAATCCTGATACCAAGGTGTCACATCGGTTCATCATTTGCATATATCAAGGCCAACAGAAAAACCGACTGTGTCCGTCGAGGCGCAACATGGCGGTGGCGTCACTCCAATTATATCGCCGCCTGCGTAGCCGAGTGGTCAACGCACGCGCCGTTCATTTCGCGTTTTGCCTTTTGTTGCTCCTGCTGTGAAATGTTCCAGTGTATTTGCGTTGCTTATTACATCTCCTGCGGTATGAGCCTCCAGGAACACGGAGCGCGTATAAAAACAACCTAGCACGCAATATCGCGCAAGTAGTCTTGCGCTAGCTCTCAAAACAACTAATAATGGGCCTCACCGACATCGATGCTCGCTGAGCCCATTATTGTACTTTTATTTTGGCACAATTTCGCCGCATTAAACATGTTGTCTTTTATGTTACTCATTGCTTCTTCACTCGTCATTCGTGACAATCTTACTCAGCTTACAACCGCGAACAATGCATTTCAACGCCTCACAACAAAACAACGCCGCAGAAAAAGGAACCGCTCATACCAATACGATTTGGCGATTTAAGTCAGTGACAAGCAGCCAACCTACGATTAGACACCATCAGCGCTCAGGAAGCTTTTCCACCGTTATCTCGGTGGTTGATAGGCCTCCTGGCTTGGTGAAGTGGGCACAGTGCCCTACTGCTCTTTTATCAAGATCCGGCAGCACCACCTGTCTGTGACCGGTTCTGCGACACCCAATGGAAGATAACCAGAACAGCCGTAATCCGTACTGCTGCCTTGTGATCTCTCACTTTTAGAGGAAGGAAGCAGCCTATCCTGCCCTTCCCTTCCCCTCCCCCCTCGCCTTTCCAACCTCTTTCCCCATTAGCCACCATAACGCTGTGTAGCGTAAGAAATGTAATGAACGTCTTTACATTCGATCATACATTCAGCTTCGTCTAAGAAAAACTGTCACAGAAAATATCAGATACTGGGTGCGGCTTTGCGACGTAAACTCCAATAGGTTGTGAGCACGAAAATCACACCGAAAATACGGCATCCTCGGCGTTGGTAACGTCAACTGTGCTAGATGCCACACTCGAAAAGTCGTCAAGGCGTATTGTCAAAGCTGTGATATCAGTGCCTTGAAAGAGATAAGTCGGAATAACTGGTTGTGATAAGAATTTTTTTAGGGAAATTTGTTTTTAGGCTTTTTAGCCCGACAGCGACTCTATGTAAGTAAGGTGGAGAAAACTGGCGCCCTAGATCGTCCAATGCGACCGATAAGAAAGCTGGCATTTTTATTTCAGTCATCGGAAGATCCGGGATGTCATCTTCGACCCCTGCCTAATGTTTCTCGCGGCACGTGTGAAATTTTGCTTAGTACACTGAACGAATTTCGATGTTTCATTAAAAAAAACACCCTAAACACAAAAAATAATAGGCATCGCCTCCATACGATGTCGTCGCACTCTCCCGTATTATTTACCGGAAAATTTTTAAATGTATCAAGGGGTGATCACTGCCCCTGTCAACTCTGCTCTGACGCCCCCGTTCAATTGTCTCTCATGTCATGAAGACGGTGTAGTTCATTACACGTTTAGAGTTATATTAATGCAGAAAGCAATACGTGTCCCATAGTGCAGGGAGCCGGCGGCGTCTGTAACCACGAAGCACGTGAAGAAAGAATTCGCTATTCGTTCATCGGGAGGAGCGAAACAGCACCTAAAGTTCCATTAACCACGACGCGTCCTATGGTTCCGAGGTACACCACCCCACAGAAAATCCCTCTCAATCGCGCTGCGGCTTCGCGCGCCGGTAAAAGGGAGAGGGTGGCACGCGCTGCGTGCCGTCGCTATCTCTCCCCCTTCTTGGGTCACGTGTCGGGGCTGTAGCCCGGAGGGGGAAGGGGGGAAGGGGAGCAGGAAATTTCCCACTCCCCTCTGCCTGTGCACTGCTGTATCAAATGTTCTGCGCTCTGTTTTCAGGCTTCTAGTGCCTTGTGTACGAGAGGGCTGAAAATGTGCGAATACTTTCACATTCCATCAAGTCAGCAGTCTTAAGTGTCCTACTGTAATTTTACATAGCTTTTATTACTTGTATTTTGCTTCCAGTGATGCTTGAATGTTTTGCAATCAGATGTAACTCATTCATTACTTCGGAAGTAATCTGAACTGTCGCTGCCATCATAGATTTTTTGTTTTGTTTTTGGTCTGTTGTATTTTATAGGTGTCCAATCATTTTCTATATTTACGGTAAACATTAAAAAATAATCGCCATGAATGTCCAATACCCATAATATATTTTTTTCTTTTCATGTTTCAGATTCCATCTTTACTTTTCAGACTACAATAAGTTCAGTGAATTCATGTTAAAAGTCAAGAAGCTGATATTGTATCACTGAATATCGTGAGTTAGTTTCCTCATTTTTTACCTTTTCATGCAACTTAATCTGTGTAATGCCAAATGTGAAGAGCAACGCACCTAAATCATTGACCTAAATATCGTACTCGGAATTACCTTGACGAGATGCCCACAACCAAAACAGAGCATTAGCAGCGCCTGCCATCCCATAGCCTTCCGACGACATGACGACAGAGTCCGTCGACAAATGGGTGTTACTAGTTGCTCAACACGAATATAATGCACCAGTTACTAGTTCGTCGTTTAGTGCTGATTTTGTTTTTCTATTAGTCCTATCTTGGGTTCTGCTACGTACCGAAGCTTTCACATCCACAGAGAAGGGCATTTTCGGCCGGCTGCTCGCGCTTCTTGAGGTTATGAGCTCACAGCGCGCCTCTTGAAAAACACCAGTAGAACAAGCAGAAGAGGAAAGACATACCCGCACACAAAGATGGTTGCATGTTTAATCGATTCCGCCGAGTGCGGTAGAATAGAGCTCCCCTTCATAGGCCACGGTGGTGTTCCTGGTTAGGATGGTGCCTGGGGCAGGATGACCCTGAGTCTTTCAGTGCATGGAGTGGATGGTGCTCTTAAGTTCAGGTGGTGCATACGGCAGGGTTTAATATGGAAAGGAATTACGTCATCATCATTGTGTGTTTTCCTGACGCTGGGCGCTCTTCCCTCCAGCGCCTTCACCCGGATACAAAGCCTTTGCGCTTAATTTTTTTGGAGTCACCAAGTCAGGGTAAATACGCTTAGCTGCCGTTTCAGCTTCCTCCTTGTTCCGCGCGCGCCTTCTACACCTTCCGTTTCTGCCCCGTTTTGCCCGTTCCCGCCTCTTTCCGCTCCGCGCGCTTTCTTCTCACACCGCCCTGCTTCTGCTCCTCCTGTTCTTTTGCGCTGCGTCCATACCTCAGTCTTGCAGCGCACTCTGATTCCGCGCCGGTGACCGGGGTTCAAATTCTGGCACCGGTTGCCCGTTTTTTTATTTCCTTTTTTTAAGATTGTTTATTGGTAACAGGCTGACCGATCTTTCATACTAACGCTGCTCCTGCGATTGGATTTGGTCCTATAAAGCTACCGCTTTTAAAAGAGAAGGCCATTGGGACACCGCAGCTAAAGGCGCCTACAAAAACAGCACGCAAAAATGCCACGCAGTGCATCATATACTGTTGAGGCAGAGCAAGCAAAAAGAAACAATGCACGACTAAATCAACACAAAAATAATGCGGCCCGTGCGGCCGTCGAAGTGTCTTGAGCCTCTCTCTGCCGCCTTTGCGCACTGAGATGGCGCCAAAAGAGGAATAGTTCCTTACAGTCAACTTTTAAACACCTGTGTAGGTGTAACTGGCCTTTTTACTCAATGTTATTAACTTCTACCTTTTCCTATGTGTTGTTGCAGTATTACATCTTTTTTCGAGGCAACTTTTACGTTTCTGCATCACGCACCTTGCTAAAGGTGCTTTAAAATCCCCACAACTTCATAAATCGTGAACGCGAAGCGTCACGGCTAATGATGCAATGTTGCCTCCCTTCTTTATGGGGTCGCCCATGTCTCTGCAGAACCCACTTTTTTCGAAAGGAATTACATAAACCTTGGAAAGCACTTGAGCTACTTATGATGCTGCGACTGTTTTTTCTGCATTTGTTAGAAAGCGCTTTAACAGTACTAGTAAAATTCGAAGAGGCATGTGCACCTCAGTTGATCTACAAGGCTGTGTTTAGTTTCTAGGTATAAGGTTGATACCACAAAGAAATGTATTGCCCTATCAAGGTAACAACATTCAATGCGCCATCCTATATACTTTGAACATTTCTTTGGAAAAAACTTAAGTTTTGTCGAGGTGCATGATTGCCAGTCAGCTGGTGCCCAGATCTACTGGGCATAATCCAAGGATTGTTTGACACAGTCAATTTTAGCAAAGTACATCTCTTGCACTACACAAAAAATGTGTGCTAAAAGAGGGACACATATTCAACAAACCAGACAAACCCAAGCGAATAGTTCAAACTCAAACATCACAACCAAGCTCCCAAAGACAAATTTGGTGTCAGTTTACCCTCCCCAACCCGCCAAAAATAAAATGGACTCTCATTTTACCAAGCATAGCAGTACTAGAGCCTCTAAAATTAGAAGAGGCACGAATGGCACTGTAAGGCAATTCATTGATTTTAATACTCCAGTAACACTAAAAGCGAATAGAATAATCAAACTAAAGCTTTTTTTTGGACAATTAATTTCGAAATGTTTTGGTAACGCCCTCTTAAGGTTCCACTTCGCGACGTCTCAACCAGGATTTGCCTCGCAAAAACGTAAAGAGTTGTAATTTTGGCTATTTATTGTCCAGTTGCAAGCTAAGTTCGATGGCGTGTATAACAAACACGATGGAAAGCTTGGAGTCATAGTTTTGTAAAATAACATCGTGAAATCGGGAGTTTTCATATTGTTTCATATTGTTTTTTTTTTATCCATCGATGAGAGCAAAATTAGTAAAATAAATGCATCAAAGTGAGCGTCTGGCCAATCACGAATCCCAACAACAGCTACGCGTTCGACCTCCCATGAGGACCAATAACGTCTCCCATTTCTTTTCTTGAGAATGAGACGTTTTCATCCCTATAGATTGTTTTCGTCTAAAAAGAAGTCATTTTCCCTCACAACAGTCTAGGACTGTTGCGACAAATGACTTACTATCCTAATCACGAGCTCGCCTGCACACTCACTGACTTTTTGCTAGACGATAGATCTTCAAAAAAAAAAACGTGCCCCTGCTTCCTCACTATTGTGTGAGCAGTACACGTCAGAATGATCTGCTGCTGCTGATTCTAGGTGTGCTGCGCCTGCCATGCCGACGTTATCGTGCATGTTTCGCACGCAGTTGTGTTCTGCAGTAGTGGCATCTGGGTCGTCTGACAGTACTGGTAACTTCCAGTAGTCCTGTATCAAAGTTCTCGGGTTTCCGCTGTGAAAAAAAAAAAAAACTAAATGGTGCCGATAAGAATTTAGATATTTGAAACTTGGTTACTGAAAGTCACATGCACCATCAGATGACTCAGATACCACAATTCCAATATAGAACTTTCTGCGAAGCATGTAGATTACGTTGGAATGTATGCAAACGCACCTGGAATCAGTGGGCGAAAGAGACGTTTTACTTTAAATTTTGCTACGAGTAATCAAAGACGGCTGGACCCTTCCTTCTGTCGAGGATCGTTTTCGTTTCAAGTAGTATAGGACGTCAAGAGGCCAAGCAATGATTCACAAACCATTTAATTAGCCTTGTTCAAACTGCCCTAGCCTTTCTACTTCACGTCTTCATCCCACTCCCTTTGTCTTTCTCCTTCTTGATTCTCTACATCCTCCCCAAAACGGAAAAGCGCGATAAATCTCAAGGATACGTAGCTTGTTTAACTGTTCTCAAATATGGGCTTCAGTTATTTGAGGGCCCACTCATCTTTAGAGATGTGAGTATCCGTGTCCGCTGAGGATGTCGCCGATCTTCGCTATCGTTGTCATTGTTAGTGGTAGATATTTGCTCAGCTTGGGTACCGTCTCGCTCTCCGTGTGCCTGTGCGTTCGACGTAATATACCCATGATGTCGTGGTCCCTGCTGTTGTTCCCCGTACTATAGCATCTTTATGGCCCTTCGGTTATTTACCCAGAGCGTTGGGTTTTGCCTTGCCTCCGCGGTGTCGGGGAGTGAGAGGCCAAATTCGCTTGATTAAATGACCTCGCAAAAGAAGCCGGCTTTTTACTCGTTCTTCTGGTTCGATCCAAATCCGAATATGAAGCCGCGGCAGCTGCAGAGATCGTCTAAATGTTCATTTTCAATGCTAAGTTTACGCTTGAGTTTTTGTAAGCCTGATAACCTATTAGGGTACTTTTTTTAATGAAGGAAGCAAGCTCAGCCTCCTTATAAAGAGTTTACGCTTGCCGACAATTAACTTGGACTTGTTGCTTCCGCGTGCCGGGTTTATTGGCCGCGCTGAGAACCATCTCCAGGTCCATGCTGCTGGCCGTCGGCCGCTCCGTGGTACTGAGAAAGGAGGCCAGCAGCGTTGGCCTCCGTCCAGGCTAGCAAGGTGAAACTGAATTGGTGCTTAGGTCACATGACGTCAACTGATGTCATGCGAGCTTGACGTCAAGAGACCTATAGACCACCTCGCGTTTCCCACTAGGAGTAGTGGAGGAGTTGTTTGTTACGCCAACAGAAAAACAGGAAAAAGGGAAGTGGAGTGCGTCGACGGCTACTAGGCCTGTACGTCCTGGCACATGACACACACATATCGAAGTTCAGGAAAAGCTGGATGTGAACCTCAGGCCCAAGCCAAGCTTAAAGTCGAAGAGCAAGCGCAATGTTTCAGCCTGGATGTCCGGTGGGCCGGGCGCACAAGACTAATGTCAAGTGACCTGATGTCACGTGGACAATTGTACACTAATTCAGTTTCTCGCTGGATTTAGCGGAACAATTGATGACGCGTGCACGCGACATGCTAGACAATTCAGTTTCTTTGCTACATTTATCGAAAAAATTGGTCTCACGTGACCTCACGTCACGTGACCTATAAACCAATTTAGTTTACCTGCCCAACAGATAGGGAAATTTGATAAAAGTGAAGGTTCTCACTCCCCGAAACGAGGGTTTAATACCCTTTAATATCCTTATGTAAATAATCGCACCTGAAATACTAAATTTCGTGCATTTCCTGACTTTAAGGTAAGATTCTTCCCGATTTCATTATGTTGGTCTGTCCCCTCCTCTCCTGGAATGCCATCCAACCACGGTGCCTAAAATAAATAATGAATAAATAAACTAATGCAAAAGCGCTTTTTAACTGGCAGATTTGATGGTTTCAGGGATGTGGAGCTGGGTTAACATTTAGATTATAAGTTTTATGCCATGCTCTTCTCTTTTTTTGCGGTAGCTGTGCAAATTTTGTAGTAGGTAACTCTTTGAACCTTAAGCACCTCTCTATTCTGGCGTCAGCAGTGGTTTCTTTAGCAAGTGCTCTGTGTGCTTTCTTTTTTCTGTAGGCTGCGTGGGAACAGAGTGATGCCATTATTCGGCATCTGTATTTTCAGCGCGCTACTTTGTCTTACCAAAGATTTCGTAATGAAAAAGCTTTACTCTGGCTTAACAAAACACAAATATAACAACAACACAGACGTTTCGCCACCTATCCGGTTGGCATCATTAGTATGCACTAGCGTGGTGGGGAGAGTCAAAACCATTTTGACTACCCCTGGCTTTTGCAACATATTTGCAAAATATTTGCCGCCGATATTTTGTGGAACAGCCTGTATGAAATAAGAACCATATAAGTTGAGCGGAGATTTAAGAAATTTTCTGTCGAAGCTGTTTTAAAATATAATATTTATTTTCTTCAACAGCATATTCCACCTGCAGACACCTCATCACTACACAACTGTTTCGTGTACTAGACTTAGTGACCGACAAATCTATTGAAATGAAGCAGAAGTTGGCAAGTGCAATTTTTTATATTTAAAACGCTGGAAAGTCACGCAAGAGCAAAATGAAAATCCCTTCGAATTTTTCTGCTTTTCCGACAAATAAATTCACTCTATGCTTACAGGCTGACATTGCGGCACAAGTTCTGCAGCTAACTCATTCGCAAAATCTGCAAACGTCTCCAATACTTTAACAGCGCCCTCTCTAGGGAAGTAAAAGTAGGGGGTTTTTAGGTGGATTTTCCTATCAACGCCCACACTGAAGAAAGACCAGAAATATCTTCTTCCTCTTGTAAAATATTTCTATGTGGAATAAAAGTAAATAAACTGAGAGCTCGGCTGGTTCGTGAAAGTAAAACATAATGTAAATTCAATAGCAAACAACAAGGAAGAATAAGGAGAGGGAAGAAGGAGGAGGCATGTCAGGATGGCATTGGCGTGAGCCGTCCAATGTTTTACAGATATCGGATGAATGAAAATGGTGTCGGTAAAATCTTTCCAATCCCACGCAATTATTTAAGATATTATGCAGCTGATTAGGGTTGTTATGAAATGGAAAATATGCTTTTCTCCAAACGGAGTGCTGATCAAACACTTTTTATTTTGTTTTTGCTACATAGTTAGGCTCTGAAAAAAAAAAAAAACATAAAGGACCAAGTATATATACTCGTATCGATAAACTTGGAGGACAAGTTTTTCCACTAAATTTAGCGGGTAACGTTTTCCTTGGAGTCTCAGTTCACCCTAAAACTTAACGGAGACGGTTCTTCGTTCCTACGGCGTTTGTACGGGAAACGAAGCGTTCACCCCAGAAAGTGTTTATGAGCTTTCCAGGCTCAACTCGGGCGTGCGTTGGTGGAACGCTGCGATGTGACTATAGATACCTGGTGCGGACCCAGGCGGATCAGAATAACACAAGTCATCGACACCTTTTTGGAAAAAGACAAAAACAAAATTTGAGATTTTTTTTAACAGTGCTACAGGCATTGCGATGTTTTCTTTGTGAATCTTGCAAGTACCTTGCCTAATATGCAAGTACCTAATAACGCAGACGGTCGTCCTCGAACACCAAGTCTCATTTGTTTTCAGTCTTCTCAAAGCGAAATATTGATGTACGTCATTTTCTTATTTCTTACTTTTCTTACTGTTTTCTGTGTCTGTTTTCATTTTGTTTCAGAGTGATGTCGAAAAAAGTGACAAACACCTCACCGAAACTGTGCGCAAAGGTAGGGATGAGTTGAAAGAGCAGATTTGTAGAAAAGAAATAATCGTGCTCAGCATTTCACTAGGAGACAACTGATCAACGTGTAATGGAGCGTTGACTTGTTTTACACGCTAATAATCTATATCTAATACAGGAAACAAATGTAGTGCAGTTTTAAAACATTGCAGATATATGTAAATATACTTCATAGTGCGGCATTGCAATTATAATTACCAGAAATGTTACCGTTGGGTGACACGTTTTATCCATATAAATATATTGAAGGTGAAACAGCGTTCAGCCATTATAGGTGGATGATGTGCAAACTTTTTCCGTCCTGAAATCTCGCAAGTTGCAGTGCGCCCACCAAGAGTCTAGGTTAAACAGAATGAGCGAATGGGCCGATGAAGGATTTAAGTTTGCTTCCGACAACAGTGTGTGTGCCCTTTTCACTATTGCCTTTACATAGGGCCGTTGTTGAATTGCAGCGTGACGGAAATTTGCGACGGCTCTAGCAAAAAAGAACGGCCCTATCTGACATAGCGACTCACGACGGTGTGGCCCTATGCTTTCATGATACTGATGAATCCGTGGGAGGTAGGTTTGTTACCACCCCAAGAGTGCAAAAACGTGACGCGAGTCGCATTGGTTTCACGCAAAGAGTGGCCTGGGGCCGCCTTGTTCATCCTAGACGCAGCGCATGTGTAGGCAGGGCAGTGACCAAGATACAAGTTGATTACATCGTATTGATGCAGGCCCAGAGGTTTTTGCGCGACACAAGGGACAAAACACAAGCGAGTAGACACGGACAAGCGCTTGTCCGTGTGTCTACTCGGCTTGTGTTTTGTCCCTCGTGTCGCGCAAAAACCCTCGAACTTTGCATCATGGAACCAACTAGGCCAACAGCAGTTTTTTTAATCGTATTGACTTTTTCGTTGGCACGTTGCTATACAAGGACGATTCGACGTCACGTTTAATGTTAGGTGTCAATAACGATACGCGTTCATACGAGAAATGAGCTATGCCACGAAAAATATAAAGATACAGCAGATAACCGTTTTGATTGGTATTGGTCAATCTGGTTTACAATACAGATACTACCATATGTCTTATACAGTAGTTAAAACGTAACCTGGTAAAGTTTGTAGCACCATTTCGGCTTTCGTATTCCAGTTCTGTTGTCTTGCAGAGTTCTTTCCCGCGAGACAAACCACTTCGTTCTTTCAGATTTCAGCGAAAGACTTTCACGCCATGAAGACCTCAAGCGCAGAACTTTACTTCGCGCTGACAGACATGTCTCGAATGGCACCCCACAGAGCAGCCTTAACCTCAGTGTACGAGAACTACCTGCGCCAAGTGGCACGCGTGGTATGTGGCGTTTCTTCTCGGCCTATTCTTTCGCTCGATCTTCCATTTCAGCTGGTTCTCAACCATTGATGTTTAGCGGACCGCTTGTGGATCGGCGGTGAGTGATGGGGGACCCCGTTCGCTGTGAGGTTAAAGGAAGGGTATTGGTTAATTAATGATAATGATCTGATAAATGGGTAATAACTAAGGGCTAGTTCGAAGTGGACTTCTCTCATTGATATACACACAAGAACGCTCAAGCTCGAAACGTTGCTTCTCAATCTGAAAAAGAAAACTTTTTTGCGAGAAAAGACGGATGAGACAGGGCTTCGCGGACCCTTAGAATGCTTTTGCATACCCTCAGTTGAGAATCACTGTTCAATTTTGTATTATTCAAGGCCGCGCACATTTCTAAAGAATGACACCTTCCACTTACTTCTTGCTTTTAACATGACATCGGCCCTGAGAGGTGCGTATATAAGGCGTCTAACACACGCAGTTCATACTATTTTAATTGCATAAAATTAGCCATTACAGCAGGAAGTGGGAAAATTTTAAACACGCGGAAGGCCGAATTCAGTTAGATTGAAATCGAGTCACAATCGGACAGTGTATATAGTCTCGTTATAGATCGTCCGAGATTACTAGAACAACTCTTCTGTAGCATATGGATTGGTAATTTTATTTCGAATCGGGCAGGGAAAAAAAGGCCTAATTTTGCATATTTGTCAAAAAAAATGTTTTGGGAGAATTTCTAAAAAACGAAACGAAGGGCTAACGGAAAGTGTGTGCTTAATTTGTGCTCGGCGTGCTAAGGCACGTCTGAGTTATTTTAGTTTATTCCAGTCGACGACTTTCAATTTAGGATATGTATCCGCAATACGAAACAACGTTTTCTGCAAAGTCGATGGAATTTGCACTTTTATTCCAAAAGGAAGTGTCGAACTTCATGTTTTACTGCACACATTTAGCTTATCAGTACAACCAAAAGATGTTTCGTCTAGCTCGGAAAACGCCCGGTGGTTGTTCCAGTCAGGGTGTCGAACCGGTCCATTATTCGCTCGGTTCAGGTTCAGCAGTTGATAGTTTGTTCGGATTCGGTTCCGGCTCCCTCGTGCATACGAAATATCCGTTCGGTTACTGATTCCACCAAGCGCGAACCGGCTGAAACCGGTTCATTTTCCTTAGACTGTGGCCGCCCCCGCATTTCCTGCACTTGTTTATGCACGCGTCATTCGCAGTAGTCGGAAAGCAGAGTGTAAAAAGCTCAAACTATTTGCAACTTCGACGAACGGAACGCGCGTCGACGCAAACCAACGTTCGTCGTCCACTGCGCCACGTCACTTCACGCCGAGAGGCGCCCGAACGACCGTGCGTAGACCAGCGCGGTCCAGCCCGCCCCGACGAACTGCTCCACTTTGCGCATGCGCGTCTACGTGGCAATCGCATCGTCTCTACACCGTGTTTCCGCTTCCTGGTCGGTACCAATCATGAAATCGATCAGTGTGGTTCGTCCTAGTCGTGTAATCAAGCTTCAAAACAGCGATTCGGGGCAGTGGCTAGCAGTTCGAAAACAAGCATAGGATGGGGGTGAGGTGAGGAGCGACAGGGATAGAATACAAGACCGAATGGCTATTAAAAAATATAAACAACCAAAGTGGAGCTAAGCTTTTATCTGATGCTTACATAATACGTTTAATTGTTTACTGATTTTTGTTGATTGAACAAGACTTCGTCTCATGTTCTAAGCCAATCAAGTTCTTTGGTGAGTTTACTCAGATATTGACTATAGAGTATGCTTGTATGTCTTGACGGGTCTTTTGAAATGATTTGTGAATTACAATCTAGGTTCCATGGTGATAAAGCACACAATGGAGTCTTTAATTTTTTTATTTAAAGACACCAGCCGATTAATATTCATGGAGGCCAAATTATCACTCGTTCGAATGAAAGACGCCAAGAGCCTATGAGGCCCAAACGTCATTATTTTTCTTATGTCAGAACATTTCATTGTATCCTCGTTTCTTGCCTCTTCTAGGCCAAGAAAAATGTTGCTCAGTGCAAGCCACTCCATGCAGTCTACGAGTCCCTTGTCAATAGTGTCTGCCAAGACGTCCTGTTGCCTTTCGTAAGTTCAGCGCGTATCCTATACAAACGTTTTATGTAAGGCTGGTGCCGAAAGAGGAATACATTGCGCTCCTGTGCGCCATGAAGATTAATTACAACAGTGTATTCTTTACAAAAACCGGGCTAATTACCTGGCAACACTCCCGGCAAAAAAACAGTCTTTTGCACATAAAATGTAGGAATTTCGGGGCTTAGTCCATGTGAGTACAGCCCAAATACCTTAAATTTATGGAAAACTGCACGTAAAAGTGCAAACTGCGGTAAAAATAAGAAAGCAAAAGATCAGGTGGCATAGGAAATTGAAAAAGGTGGGGTGATTCGCTTGATTATAAAATGTTTTTCCCTTCTAACGTGTTCCGATAGACAACCTTATAGCGTCTAGTGTTTACCCTTGTAACAACTACTATTTAGTCACTTTAAAAAACAAATGGTCATCGTCACTCAGATAGCAATACACGCCGAATTCGTCCATGGCAAATTGGACGCTTCTGTTTATACATCGAGTCAATAAAATAACGCTCAGCTTGAAGTTGTCGGCGCTTAATCGGTGAAGGTTACGTACTCAAAGCCCCTAACCACTGTAATTTGAGAACAACTGCATAGAACGTGCGGTCCACGCTATTTTATGATAATGCTATCTCCATGGTGAAAACAACAAAAACGTTGAGAAATTCTTAAAGCTTGGTTCGGGACCGCTGGTCCTCTAACAGGTGTACCTAGCGTTTGCACCGTGCGGCAGAAGACAAGAGTGGTACTCTGGCAGCAGTCGAAAACACAACTGTCCGTTTGAACCAGAGCAGCTGGCTAACCGGTCATCCCAATACGTGTAAACATATGTGCGAAAAGACAAATGGAGCGCAGCGCTGAAAACCAAGCCGCCATTCAGCCGTAGGAGCTAGTCACCTAGTGGTCCTGTGCGAAGCTCGTAAAGAAAATGAGCAGAACAGTCCCGGGGGAGGCTCGTCGCTCCTCAAGAAAGGACTGGCGCATGTTTATGTCCTTTCAATGCCTGAGTTTTTACTTTTGTTCAGAATGTTCCTGCCATAGGGTCACCGATATGTGTATGAGCTTGCATCAATTACCAGAGTACAGAAAGCGTGCTGAATAATTTCTTAAGAAGCCAATGACGTGTTTCACCCACGATTTTATTCGAAGGCTATCCTAACCCCGATTGCCGGGATGTACATCGCTTGAAGTGTCTCTATCTCTTGAACCGGACGCATCAATATTAAGATTGTCTCGCGCAATATTGAAGACAGAGCATAACTTATGACTGTGGAGTGCAAAATAAACTTGGAGAAGACGCAGACTACAATTTTATTAAACTGAACTTTGGATAGATAGAGTAATCTAAACGTTTACATATCTTTAAACAGCCCTTAGAAGGTTATTCTGGTCGTTACAATGACTCCGGCATTGATGACAAAATCAACTAGCTTAAATTTTTTATCGTGTCTTTAAAGTCCCGTCTTTGGTAGCAACAAATAATTCCGTCTCAAAACAAAGATGGAGCTAAGAGGTCTTTTTATGAGCCTTTTGTTCTCCACCATCCCCGTCAGAACTATACTTTGTTTCACCTTACGTCAAGACGCGCCCGACGCTACGAACTAATGAGACCAATCAAATAGCGTCAAAAGTGCAGCGTCATGGTGTTAGTTAATTGTCGCACGTGTTAATTATGTACAGGAAAGACCCAGTGATATGCGCTTTTCAAGCTGTTTGATTGGTCCCATCAACTCGTAGCCTTGCTCAATCAATTAATCAAATTTTTATTCAGACAACCGACGTACGGTGCATTTGTCTGGAATGCAATGCCGCACAATGCAGTGACATGCCTTATGAGACCACAGCTCCCCTCCGGCTCTCCCTGCTGCCCCCACACACACACAAACACACTGGTATCATTATTGAGCAAGCCCAGGCAAATGTTCAACGGAGAGATGAAACTCACATGACAGGCCCAAACCAGACACCAATATGCACATCAACAATAAAAGCTCTACGTAAAACGATTAATTTAAATCAATGAAGACCAAACAGTCATTCATGAAGCGACAAAATAACACACATCCATGTCTGTAAACCTGCCCAAACGCGAAACAAAAAGTGGCACCACGCAACAAAATAGCGTTGAATCAAGATTACTCCAGCACACTGCGGGTCAACCAGTCATGCATCAGCACCGATTTTTTACTATGCCTGCGAAAAAAGGCTCTGTAGAGAGAAACAACACCAGCGCAGAAAGAAAACTTCCCTCATCCTTGAAGCGTCACCAATACAGATACATGCTTTCCCTTAAAATGTAGTTTACACGCTTTAGTCATATGCGGTTTTAGCGAATGTAAACCTCTTAGACAAAAATTTTGTCTGGTTGGGTGAAACAATAGTAGTAAAAAAATAAGTGATCTAAACAATGCCCTAAAAAGATTAAGCAAAGTCTTTCAAGTGTTGTAAAAAAGAAATTGGTTTGTGGGTATGTTTATACAGCCTGAACTTAGTACTGCCTCCTCACCTGTAGATGAGTAATTCAGCCAGTGCTGTACAACCGCTAGCCTGGGGTCTTTAACGTGCACCACGCTGCAGTGATAAACGACCGCACGCCGGTACAATGCCCATCCAGATCGCGAGCGCAGAAAAAGAAAACGACCCTCCTCATCTTCTATAGATCCCCACCCCCAACATTAATCGGCTGGCTTCAGGTCAGCGACAAGCACAAACATTTTGCTCAGCGACAGACCTTTCTTATAGTTAGCGGCTAACATACCCGACAGAGCCTCACATACTGTCAACAGCGGAGGAAAGTTACTTCTAATCGGACAAGCGCAGACGGTTTCAGTATCGTTGAGAAACGTGTACTTTTTGTTCATGCTTAGCTCATGCGTGCTGGCTTTCTTTAAGTGAGGTAACGTTGCACGGTGCAAGAGAACACACAAGAGGACACATAAACACATCTGCGCTTCCCGCAGATGTGTTTATCTGAGGTAGTGGAAAGTTTGCTGAAAAATTTAAGGGTCACGAGAAAATCCGCCCGTGAGAGGCCCAATGTAAGACCTGCTGTTATACCAAAGTTGCATTAGAGTCCCACCATTTAAAAACGAGGCCCAGAGCTTCAACGTTCCCATAGTTCTCTCGGCGCCTAATAACATGGAATGGCTTTGCCACAGAATCAACAGCTCCGAGCAGCCGTCTCAATCTTTACAGCATAAAGCACAAGAGTAAATTTGCTGAGTTTGCATTGAGTGTTTTTCACTGGATACTGCTGTCGGGGGTGCTGTGTATGGCAAATGCGTGAATGACCGCGCGCGCGACCATGCGGTTGCCACGCGAAAGCTAGCCCTTCTGCCCATCTCGCCATTCAGTACAGTAGATGCCCGTGTAAGCTTGTGTTACATGATATTAATATTCTAGCCAAGTACAAAAACAAAAAGAAGAAAAGTTCGTGAGACATTCGAAATTAGAGACAAAGGAGCAGATTGCTTAAGGAAGGCATCAATCGCCCCATCAAAAACAGAGTTTGCTTATTTTAAGCAAGCTTTGCACCGACATCGTAATGACTAGACAAGCTGATGGGGCCTATATTCTACGTTTTCAATCCAAATAAACAGCAGTTTCGAGTGCGCCTTATGTTGTCTTACTTCTCAGTTCTTGTTTTCAGCGCTTTCATATTTGGTAATCTATGAATCGACCAGCCCAATTAATCACTTTACTTGGTTTCTTGCCCAAGCTAGATCACTGGCAGAATGCTCCCTTCATAATTTGCACGCATTGCTATGGCGGCCCATGTGAATGATGTCTTAGATGAACTCTGGAGAGTCCAGCGTCTTTCGAATGAAAACATGGTTAATGTGCAGGTGAGCTGGTATAAGTTACACATGATGATTGAAACCTGATACTGTGGTTTGAAAAACGGAACACTCGTGAAAGAGGAATACAAAGGGACAGACAACGTCTCAAAATGTTCCTTTCCTGTCCGATGTTTGTTTGTGTTGTCACATAGACCGGACATGTCTGAATTAAAAAAGCAAGGGTAACTCTAAGCTGTTGATCATATAATTCCACCTTCGGGCTCCTCAAAATAAGGATGAACCGCGAATAGCTACTTGCCCCAAATGCGAAAGGTTCTTAATTTTATTAAAAAGGCATTTTTCATTACAACTAGGATTTCCCTCGTTTCACTTAAGAGATGCTTTTCCTGAACCTTGTCAATCTCGAGCACTTCAAGATGTATACGGTTTGAAGGTGTTAAAAGGCAACCGTTCTATGTACGGTCAAGCCCACTAAAGGCGCAGTTTATTCTACTTCGTTTTCGTCCCGCGTGTCGGCTAAACCGCCACAAGATGAACTATATCACAGAGCCCCCTTACTAAGTGTCATTCCAAGGGAATCAGGAGTGTTCTGTTTCTGCGAAAGTTGTCACCGGCATCAGTGTTACCCAAGTGTGACCTAGGTTCATTCGCAGTTCTCTACACCACTCCTTGTCGTTTCACGTCCACTATCTACACATCTAGTCCCTTTCACTAAGTCAATCAGGTTTCTGACCCCATGTCGCTGGTCGTAGCCTTGCTTTTTCTTTTTTCGCTGAGAGATCTCGAAGGTTCTAGCTCTGTTGAAATAAAAGAGAAGAGGCACTCATCAGTGGCCGGAAGAATTGTTCGCAGTCCCCGGCATATCAGGAGTTCTGTTGAACGATACGTATTTTTTCGGAGGGATTATTCCATAAGCAAGTAGGAGTCTTCTTTTTGTTCAGTGACGACTTTATTATTTTGACTGCGGCTTCTACCATACGTTGTTTTGAAGACACCTTGGGTTTCAACTTTCGTGAAAAAATCTGTAGTCTTTTGCAAAATTGACGAATTCCGCATTTGAAAAATGGGGTTCATTATCAAATACCGTCGCATTCGGTACCCGAAATTTTGCAAATATAGACTTGCAATACGTAACTACGCTTTTTCAGCGAGGCCAACAATGTGAACTAACTCTGAATAGCGTAAACAGTAACCAGTGATTTGTTATCAGTATCTGTGCAAAATGAACAAGTCCATCGCTACTCTTTCTCATAGACGTTGTAGAAAATGATTTGGCAGGAAGTGCATCTTGCAGTCAGCACTTTGTTTGTGGCATGGCTGGCAGTTCTTAATCAGGCATTCAATACTATCTAGGCTATACCAGGACCACCAAATTGAGGTATTTGCTCGTCCTACACTTGTCCATCACAAAATGTCCTTAGTGAAGCTGATGAAAAACGATGTCGCGCACCTTCCTTAGGATTATCATCTTCGTGGCCAAACCCTGTAGGTCATCTGCCAGTGCGATGTTGTCTTTGTCTTCCCAATAAGGTTTAAGCTTTACATCAACGTCTAATACTAACACTAGCACTTTATACTTAGTAGGGCGTTACCCAGGCGCACAAGGTAACACCTACCAAGTTTTTTTTCTTCTAGGCCATCCTGTTTGGACAAGCTATCGAAAGCGTATAAACAATTTGTAAGTTGTTCCGCTGATCATTTTTTGTCGGTTATAGGTTGTCAATGACAAAGAAGAGGTAACATGTTTATGGTAGTCTCCACTTTCATTTTCAATCTGAAAAGGTTCCTGTTGTGAGATAGGAGACCTTGATAAGGCGTCGGCTGCACTGAGATATTTTTCGGGGATATACACAATAGCATATGTGAAACGCACGAGTCGTATGCGCATTCTCTGCTGCCTTGATGTTAGGTCATTAAGCGTTTTACACTCAGAAAGTGAGATAAGAGGTTTGTAATTTGTCTTGAGTGGGAAGTTTTTCGTACGAGGAAGCAACAAAACATTTCGCTGATCCATACAAGAGCCAAGCACACTTTTTTAATGTGCGTATCGACATTCAGTGTCTGTGAGAACCCATGACACGTGAGCTATCCCGTTAAATCACTGTCCTTTATTCTAAAGCAGGACAGCATCCAGATTGCATAAAGATGCGCCTCTGGTTAAAACAATTTTCTCGTTGGAATGATAGATACATATAGATGGGTTTGATGAAAACATAGCTTTTCATTGGTTGAACGCGAGGTGCTGAGGCTGATTCGACACTGCCTTGCTTCGCGCATATCACTGGCAATAGGAGTTCCAGCTTCCAACAGCTTCAACAGTCTGGGATACGCCACTGAACAGCTCCCAGGGATTTCCGCTCTACCACCGCCCTGGGTATGCATAACATGAATTCCGGTGCTCTCCATCTCCAAACACATGCACCAGGAAGAAAATTCAGAAAGAAACAAAGCCCATAGCAACACACTTAAATAAAAACTGCCCATGACTTCTACTACATGGACGCCAGCATCTCGTCCAGAAATGCTACTGCTGCATCGGCGAGACCCGAACGCCACGTGGTCAGGTATCACGCCAACGTCCCGTCAGCAACGATAGCCGAAAGGCAAGCTATCGCCGAGGCCGGAACACTGCTCTCACATAAAACAAACGATATTACAATCAGAACGGACAGCCAGGACACGGTCAGGACATACGCCACAAACAACCTACCCGAACAGGTCTTAGGACTCTTAGCCCAGAACACGTTAAATCACCCCAACCTGAAAATCTACTTCGCGTGGGTACCGGGTCACCAGAAAATTGAAGGAAACGAAAGAGCGCACGCCCTGGCTCATAATAGCGCAGAATTGAGCGTCCCGATCAATTGGCTGGAGACCTACAATCCGAGAGAGGGCGGAATGCAGGGGACAACACAGGGCTTAGCTAAAAGCGGTGAGAGAGGATCAGCACAAAGTCCCCACTACAGCGCGTAATGCACAGAAGCCACATACATAAGACAAGCACAAATTCATTTCCATGAGACATATGTTCGAAATACCAAGTATGTGGAACACCACCTCCGGACAACAGGCTCACTGAAGGTGGGAAAGCAGCTTCAACTAAAAAGACACTTACGCAGAGACAAGACAAACACACATAGTGGTTGTCCTGTATCTGTGTAAGTGTTCCTTAGTTCAAGCTGTTTTTCTACCTTAACGAACATGTACCAACCAGCTCAACTCCAACCAATAGGGCAACAGGCACACATACTGGGAATGCCCAAGAGCACAAAACTCGCCACATATCGTCAAACAGAAACAGCTACCACCCGACGTCCCTTACACGTGAAAAAGCAGGACCACACCACCGTCGGTCTTGCAGACCTCTTTATGGATCCAACGTTAAAATCATTTTGAGTCACGTCCTCGACTTAGCGCGAATGGCAGCAACAGTGACGCAAGGCAAAAGGGACGCTGATCCCAGTCGAACGGAGACTTGTATTCAGTAGTCGTAAAATCAGCAACAAAGCGGCTCGGACTGTGAGCTGCTACAAATAAAGTGCTCTCATTCATTCATTACAACAGCTACGCAACATTGCGCACCAAGCGTGCAATATACGCTGCCATTCCCATGATGCGTCGCAACTCTTTCTTCGATGTAGAATCTGACATATGAAGAGCAGCAGACAGCTTTGCTGTGTCTGGTCGCACCTCGTTGCTTTTGATTATGTGTTCTAAGGAAAAAATATTCTCTGACCCTGAAAATACATTCATTTTTTTTTCTTTTAACGTGACCCCTGCTTGAGTTAACCGTTCCAGTACTGCTCTTAGGCGACAGTCGTGTTCATATTGCGTCGATCCCCAGATCACTAACGTCGTCCAAGTGGCATGTCACTCCCTCAAGACCCAAAGTGACCTCGGCTTTTTTCCTTTGTAAGTGTTCTGACGCCGAGGAGAGTCAAGCGGGCAGCCTCTTAAAGCACAGCGTTTGGAATGGTGTTATGAATGTGGTCAAAATTTGACTATTTTCACTTACTGGGATTTGGCAAAATCCCGAGTTGGCGTTAATTCTTGAGCAGGTAGTTGCTTTCTAGAGCAACCCCAAAGAGTGTTCCCCTGCGGGAATTTGGTGCCATTCCCATTGAAGATTTATATTGAATTGTGTGAAGTCAACGCAGACACGTATAGCTTCAGAAATGCTTTAACACCAACCCCCATCGGGGCGCACCACCCTGCTACTTCAGTTACTGCATGGTGAAATTACTCACACTTTCGGCATCCTCCCTAAATCTGCTCTTGTCTTGTTGAAGAGAGGCAAATCAACTCTCCAAGTTAATGTCAAGCCAAAGTGCGCAGCATCACGCGCTATCTTAACTTGGTATTTATCAAAAAGAACATTGAGATTTTCATTAGCGTGTTTTTCTAGTATTTGTGTGTTGAGATGTTGAAGAACGTAAACATCATCTTCGCTTCTGCGGTCTTTGAATAAGAGTAATGAACGCCATTTTATGGGCTCTACGTAGAACGGCTTTCTTGCCGTCAGAAGAGCCGGTTGCTTCGACTGCTGCGGAATTAAGTTTGGTAATATTAGACTTCTTACACCATGTTAGAGGTCATGAAAGAGGTCGTTGTACGTCGGGTCAAGCCCACAAAAGCGCAGTTAATTCTTTTTCCTCTTCATCTCTCGTGGCAACGTTTCCGAAACGAAAGATGATTTATATCACACATTAACTTCAAGAAACAAGAAATAATTACACGCAAATTATGAGTGCTTGTGTACGGCTATTTGAAGAAACCATAATAAACTGGCTTAATAAGTATACCAATGAATTCATTAAATGTGCTCGTAATGTACCAAATAGACCATTACAATATTTTCCCGCGCATGACCGCTGGCCACGAAAAAGTGTTTTCGGGCGAAGCATCTGCGGAAATGTGAAGAGTGTTTGTCGTTGGGGGCCTATAAAAATCTGTATTTATGGTGCTAGTCACAATACTACATTGATAACACACATAAAAACGCAACCTCACATTTGCTGTATGTGGCTTTCGACATCGAAAACCAAGACGCACAGTGGTGGTTTTAGGCTTATATACCATCCATTAACTACTTTCCATCATTTTTTTACAGACAACCTTCTGGCTCGCCATTATACTGCACTTACTGATTAGCATTCACTCGATAGCAACAGCTTTGTACCTGGCGAGGCTCTACTCCAGGCCCAAGACTGTTGTTGATCTCATCGGGCCTCCAGTGCAATACTTGTAAGTACGAATTACGGTGAACTGGCTCTTAGAGGTTCATACGCTCGAAAACTCATCTAGGTCGAGATGCTGTCATTTGACAAAGAACGTGGTCTTGAGTAAGTCTTAATAAATTAAGCTCTCAATTAATTATGTGTCTACTCCGCCATTCATCAGTGAACAAAAGGCGTAATTAGATCGACGGGACGACGCTCTATCGGTGAGTTTTATTTCTCTGAAATTTGTCTGCACTACAATTACGATTCCTGAAACACGTCTGTAATTGGTCTGTTTGCGGTCACTGACAGCTAAGCAAAGCAGAGTGTTTTATTCAACTCACACTCCTAGCTGCGCGATTGGTTCCTTGGCGTTCTGATCGGCTAATGTCGCGATCTCATTCGCCGATGAGCGATAATGAGACGCACGAGACGCACCACACCCTTCGCTTCATAAGCTGTGACAGACTAGAGAGCCCTACATATGGCCAGCGTATTCACATCGCGTTTCTTCACTTTGTAGCCAATGTAGAATAGGGCCACCACAGATGTGTTATCTCGTTAAAAATATGAAGGCATTGCGATTTGTTGATTCTTCAGACACAGATTCTAACGCACAGAAATAATAATTATATCACAATTATGCAACACACCTTCATTTGGGTATCACTGACTCGAAAGCCTACGCGTCCTGTCATGTGCGTGTTCAAGGGCACTCAGAGCGACGAATTGATACAGCCAAGTGTGTGTTTTCAAATTATTTAAAGCAGTGTCCCGTGTTACCATCAACGAAGTTATTGGAAAGCAATACTCGCATAGAATATATTAAATGTATCCGTGCTACATTTCTTCCATACATAACGTAACGTATATTAATTATTTCTATGCTTACAAAACTGCCAAAGTATGTACAGGGGGCAGAGGGACGCGTCTCCCTCCCCTCGCTTTGTTGTTGTCCAAGACCTGTAGTAAATAAATGCAATCGAATTGAATTTCAATTATACGAAAATACGAAAACACGTAACTGTACATGGGACGACTTATTGTGGCAAAATTGGGTATTCGTGTAGTGAACGAAATCAATGATTTAATATTATACTTTTTTCTGAAAAGTTTGTTGTTCTTTTTCTGAATGCTTAGAGCTATATCTATCCAAAGTTGCGGTAACTCTATTCAGGTTGTGTTCGTTTCTCAATGGCAGGTTTTCGTTTTCCAATGAACTGTACCGATGAAAGAAGTTTTTTGATAGGCCAATGAAACTTCAAGTTATACGTAATTAGGAAGGTATGTGCGTAGAACACACACATATATATATATATATATATATATATATATATATATATATATATATATATATATAAAAGAACAATATGTAATATATACATATATATATGTGTATATATTATATATTGTTCTTAAATGGCAGGCATTATTTTGAGCCGCATAACGTGGTCCGTTTAATTTTTGGTTTAGTTTAAAATTTGAGCATTTTAACTGACTTCACCTTTTTGTCTTCAGGGAGCGGAGCCATTTTCAGGGTACCTTAAGTCCCCCAGAGTAAGTCATCACCTAACTTTTACGAAAAAAAATGCTCAATGTTCTTTTTTTTTTTTTAACGTCTAAGAAAAACATACCTATTTAGACTGGTATATAGGTTTCACAGGCGGAATTTCATCAACCCTGCTTGTAGCGTTTCCGCAAAGAGTGATATCTGCAGCGTGATAATGGTATACCCTTAAACCGGTTTTCAAATCTAACAATACGTGAATTGTCACCAGTACAAGAAAATGACCTCTAGCCAAAGTCACCACTAGCATTTTAGCGATGTTATTATCCCAATCTAGCGCGAATAATTTGGTGGTGCTTCCAGTGTGGAATGAGGTCCAGCTAAGGGGGAGCTAAGGTAGTACAGTTCTTTTTTTAGAGGAGGGGGCAAATGTTTATTTTTGTCTTGGAACTTAAAGCCTTAAAAGTCCTAAGAATCCAGGAAAGAGCCGAACTTGATCTTCTTTGGCTACAGTCTGTTTGTCTTGGCCCTAATTCGCCATAGAAGTGGCAAGGTTAGGCTTTACTGCTCGTAATTTGGCTGTCATCTGGCATCTTTGGACCTAAATGACCGAAGAAGTGCCAGATTTAGACTTCACTGCTGGATTTCCTGTTCATGTGTAGCATGTTTGTCTCAAGACTGGCTCTTTGGCAGTTACATGGGGAGATAGAAAAAAGCCCTAGGAACGCCAAAGAAAAGAACCCTGGCATTATCCAACACCTTCGATCAAAACCGTAATATAAACCCAAGTTAGGCCTCTACAATTTCCAAGCTTTGTACCAAGTTAAGTGTTCCCTTTGCGTGCTACCTCTGAGACCAATACTTATGATGCGCACTTTTCTTATTTGAACATTTTAATAGAAAATAATGCATTCCCTATGTAAGAGGAAGTAGGTTGAACATTATAGGACTTTACAGTGCAGCTATATAATGGTAGCATTAGAAACACCAACATCTCGACAAGGTGACTTAGGCAGGTCCGGACTTAACGAAAAACGACTAAGACGCCTACTCCTTCTGCTTTCACGCAAACATTCCGTCGCTCGTATGGCAAAAATAGGAGCATATATAGCAGCACTCAAAAAGACGCCCCTTATTTAACTCTTATTGGGTTCAAAACTCACACCCCAGATTACCACCGTGAAGCACCGTGTTTTATGCCTCCTTGGCAGATTGTTTAATGGTGAAACACTTCACCGTTTCATCACATATAACAGACTCTGCATGCCGATAGTGGGCAATCGTCCTTCTTTTTTTTCATGCTGTCCTCAGAATGTGGGCTCCCTTAGAACGCTCCACTATTTTAGCATTACTGTCCAATGACGGAAACCTAGTTATACGTCAACACTTTATTATTCTTTACTTACCTGAATAAACACTGAAAGACGATGCAAACTAGGAAAAAAAAACGCCATCCGATTGTATTCCTTAACAATAGGACGGAGTATAATTTTGAGCATCCTTATAGGAGCCTCTATACTAAATTCAAAACCAAACCGCCGTTCGTTGATGGAGAAAACCTGCATGCATCACCAATCACGGAAGAAACATATCTCCCAGTTTATAGTAGTGCTTGGGAGAAGAGCGTGTTGGTTCAAGTCAAGGATGAAGAAAGAATAAAACAATTAAAACCCAGTTTTAATTGTTTTATTCTTTCTTCATCCTTGATTATAGTAGTGGTACACAACTATAATTTTGCCTTCTTATGCACCGTCACGTCGACTTTTAGGAAGCGCAAGTGCAAAGAAGTTTTCTAGTGTGCACAACCTTTTAACAGATAGCAACAATAAACATGCGCGGAGAAACACTCTTCAAGAAGAAGATGGTAAGGGGAGGCGTGAGAATCGCGTGGGCCGAAACGGTTTCGTGATTCAGCCTACAGAATGTAATAGCATCTGCAAGTTAACAGCAGCGATACCTTTCACTTTTACAAACAGGACAAGAGTGGAAGGAAGAGAGTGGAAGAGAGTGGGTAGCTCGCAAACTCGGATTACAGTTGTGGCGTTGCTGTCAACTTACAGACGATACTCCGCTTGGTTTGCTGAATTACGATATCACTCTAACACGTTGGATAAAGTGAGCGATCTCAACACCTCTCTTCCCAGTTCCGCTCTTATCTGCTGGAAAAAAAACATATGCGCCCATGCGACTGCGACCCGTATTCCATAATAGCTACGAAAGACCCATACCAAGTAAAATCTAAAGAGTAAGAAAGTTTATCAGCAGCCTTAGTAATATTATCTGGTCTAAACCAATCTTTCTTACCTTATACACACATTATGAACACAATGTACTCCAAAATATTGGTGGTAATGTGAGCCAGAATATTTTACTTGAAGTATCGCCAATTGAAAAATTATTAACTTAGGTGCAAGAAATTAATTTCATTTCTGTATCTCCTCACAAAGAAAGTATGTTAGACCTCAATGGGCAACATCTAATGGACACCTGCGTCTTGGTGGATGCATATAGCCTGGATAACGTGACGCCTTTCAGTTGATTCTGGTTCTACGCCGCCATGATTTGACTAAAAAATACGCGGCCACGCGGTAGTTAGCGTGGTCAGAATTGCCGCTACCTTTACTGTGCTGCACAGAGTACGCCTTTTATCTAAGAACTCTAGTCTGAAACAAAGTTCCCAGATAAAACGTGCTCTCGGAGCTTCCTAAACTTTACGACCTTTCTTGAGTCGCCGACTTTCGTCAAGAAATATATTGTTGAATTAACATTGCGCTCCATAGAAAGGAGCGGAATGAAATTAATAATGATTTGCCATGGTAACCCAGTAACGAAGAAAAGATTGGACGTCTGTCTTTCCTTATACGTCCCCCTTCTCTTTGCTCCAGGGTAAAATGTTAGTCTCAATCCAGCATGCCTGCACCCACGCTCTGGTTTTAAAGATGGCATGTTCTTTACTCGAAACGTGCTTCGTCGAGTGTGTAGGTTGTCGATGATTCTCAAGACTGGTTCACACGTCTGCGTTTAACTGTGAGGGAGTGCGTTATAACTTATAACCGTTTAACACACGGGCACACTGGCGCCATCTATCGGACTGAGGTGTAACACTTCAAACCCTTATATAATTAAATTGACGGCTTTCAGCATTTCCGATATGAAGTCTACATGCTATCTATTATAAATAGTCGCGTATAAGATTGATATATTTCAAGGTCACTGCGACATATGATGCGTTAAAATAAAAAAAATATATATACGCAGGCCTAAATTGTTTCAGGGCTCACTGATAAATGGCGCCAGTGGGCCAGTGTGTTAAGCGGCTTCTAGAGATGGCCATGGACTGGGCCACAGTCAAGCACAAATGTGTGAACCGAACTTAAAACTTTTGCACACTATTAAAAAAACGCTTGTCCGCTTATGGCCGCGTTCCACTAGAGCGACAAACATCAACAAACGACAGCGACACATGACAACGAGCAACGAACTACACCGACATACAGCCTGTTCGACGGAGTCCGCCGTCCCACCTGGCGGACACGACGCAGAACACGGTGACAAGGAAGTTTGTTTCCTCGTGGGACTGAAGTTGTCAACAAAACAGTTTAAAATACCCAGACAAGCAGAGTCGGGCGAAACGGTTTTCATGTTCCGCTCTTTGGGCGGAAAACGCGCCGACAGACACGTTGAAAGTATAGACGATTAATTTATTTCCTAATCAAAGCTTCCACTAAGTTTTAATTTGCAGTTGGCGACTTTCCGCAAACCGTCGTGCCTATCGACACCAGACTTTTTTGCGAACTAGAATTCCCGAATCGTTCCTCGTTTGGGTCGTTCGAGGCATCCCTGTGAGCGCCACGGAATTTCACGCCGATTTCGAGGATGTTTAAATCTAAAAGGTCGAGGACAGGCGTTTGTCTGGAGGGACATACGGCATCCCGACAATCGCAGAGCACGAGGGTAAGTTTCTTGCCTGCTGGAATGCCTTGCCGGAACGTCGCGTCCTACTTCCTGGTGAGCGGCCCTATTTTGGTCAGTTCTCGAACGTCGCCGTATCCATCCTGATGCAGGGACGTAAACCTCAGCGTCTCGAAGCACAACCTCGCGCAACAGGTTTTCGCGAGCAAAACCAGCCAGAGCGAATTCCCTTTCGAAGCACGACCGCCCGCGAACAAGCCACGAGCACTACGAATTGTCGAGGGGAGGGAACTAGTAGGAATCCCAGGCGGCCACCGAGGCCTTCTCCCAAGGCGGAGCGGCCGAACGAACCACGGGAGGGACGGGAGAAATGTTGAAAAAAGAGGCAGCAGAGGCTACAAACGGGTGAGGAAGCTAAGTTTGTCTCCGAGAGATGTTCCTCGGTGGGACTGCTTGCAGCGCTTCAAGTCCAACGACAGACAAGAACTTGTTCATCGTCGATAGTTTGTCGGCACTCGTCGGCGTTTGTCGGAGGTGTTTGTCGCTTCAGCGGGCTAAGATCAGCGACACGAAAATTTATGGTGTCGCCGGACAAAAATCGGTGTTTGTCGCTCTAGTGGGACGTGGCTAATAAAAGTCACAACTCACAAATAGTGAACTCTGATTTTGGTTCCTTTCTAGTTCAAGACCACCTGAAACGAGGAGCAGTCCACTGTCAAGCTCAGAGCTCATGTCCAGGTAAGCGCATACACTTAACGTGGATTATTAAACGAACACCGCCCTCGTGTGCGTTCTTCCCGGTAGCTAGAGCGTATGGACCAACTCGTATCTCTGACATCATGCACAGTCAGGTCCTGGCTGAAAACCAAGTATGGTCAAAGGCTTTCTGCTTTCAGAAACCAGTTGTGAACATGCGAAAGTGTCCAAATTTTATCAAACATTGAAATGAATCCTGTCCCAATCAAAAAATCGATATAAAATCTGATATTTGCCCGTCACCGACTTGGGTTTAAGCTTTGTCTATCTATGTAAAAAAATACATGCCTATTTTTTTTTGCGGGAAAGAGGAGATTGGGCTCAAAGTCAGGGTAATTGTTTTATATAGCATATCTCGCATTTGTGCTCGTCTTTATATACAGGAGAGGCACTCGCACACCTCCCTATCACGATACTATGTAATCTTGCATCACTAAAATTGTTTATTTTATTACTGAAATACTCTTCGTTTACAGGGCCAAGTCCAGGTATGACAACGAAAAGTTTATACGGGCATTTCTAACGTTAATCGACAACCCCAACAGAAGTTTATGGTCACTCAGTCCTTTTACGCAGTTACCTAGTGTCAGTTTGGCCAAGCAACGCATATGCCTAGCTTGGGCGAGTCAGACTTACCGACCCTGCGAGTCGCCGTATCGGCAGGCATGGCAATCGCTATGGAAGTCGACGCTGCCAGGGCGTCGAGATACAAGGCTGCGAAAGCAAAGAAACGCAAGCACGAACTCGACGAACAGGAAACGAGTGCACGGGAGTTCTCGGTAAGCGAACAAGTCGGAAGCGACGCGATTGGCTGCTCACGCAAGCACTCACAAACGACAAGACAAACCGAGGAAGGATTCAACAATAATAAGTACATTTTCCTCATGCGCCCCCAAGGACAGAAACCGATCTTGGGCATACCGAAGAAGGCTCTCGAGCAGACACTGATGGGGTTGCCGCCCAAACCTCCGCTCGAAGCCTATATCTCCACAAACACGGATCTTCGCACTGGCTCAATAACTGTGACCCTTATGAACCGGGGACACGCCAAGTGCGTCGTGAAGCTGATGAGAATCCAACAGGAAGGCTCCGATCCCGTCAAAATCGAGGCTCACCACCTCCGACCAAGGAACACATCCAGAGACTTAAATGTGGTGGGAAAAGGCGAAACAAACGTTACAGAGGAGTATGCGCTGCTAGAGCGCTTCGATTCTGAACGTGCGGCAAATGAAAAAGTGTGAGCACGCAATCATTCATTTCGACACTGCTTCACCACAAAAAAATAATGAAACACCCCGGGGAGCTTTCTAGCGTAGCGCCATACGCGCCGCGGAGGCTCCTCTGATTTCGCTGCCGCGAGAAAGGTCACATGCAACGTAAATACCCCAACAAAGAGGTTTGCGAAAACCGCGACGAGTAGACACGCAGACAACACGTGCGACACAGCCGCTCACTGTACGCTGTGCAAGAAGGATAGCCATTTGGCGACGGTTTTTAAGTGTCCGCAAAGTGAGAAGTCACCTGAGACGTAACAAGATCCGCTCCGCGTGCCTCTCTCGCAGGTGATCCAGGAGACGCACGGCGAATACACCGACGGAGGGAAACAGCAATTTTCCTTCACTTACCACAGCAGAAGTGATTAGCGTCAATACAACGTAGAAAACGGTCAACATCTGCCCCAGACATACGGGGAGAAACGAGCTACGCCAGAGCAGTGAAACGGAAACCAACTCCCGCGAAGGTTTCCCGTCAAAATAAAATTCAAGCAATTCGATATCAGCAAATAGAAATGACTCAACGACAGCTTCTCCGGACAGAACAGAAACTCTCCGTGCTGCAACGCCGAATAAGTTGGAAGAAGAAGGCTCTCAATTCCAAATACAGAAAGGAAAGCGGAGATGAGCCTTAAACGCGCAGCCACAGAAGGCAAACGACGTCAATCGCAATCACCTTGGTTGTTACGACGTAGTGCCACTACCTCCGGCAGCAGACCTGAGAAAAATTGAGAACTATAATTTGCAAGAAGATTACGGGTAAGATACAAAAAAAAACACGTATCACTTCAACGCTTATGCGCTAAAACACCAGATTCGACAGTATGGAAGCCAAGATGGAAAGGACATTTGAAATGGTCATGAATCTCCAGCAGAAAGTCTTAGCACTAGCAGCGTTCCAGACGGATCCACACCATCAGCATGGCCGATTCAACTAAATCGCTAGTTCTGCAGTAGAACAACCGCAGCCTCGGGGTCAACACAGCGAAACTGACCGAATGCTTATGGACCTTGTAAAACAAACCCATAGCACTCTTAATGTAAGAGATAAGGGGAACGGAAACCAACATTCCAGGATACAAAGCGTATTTTCAACCAAACATATTGTACAGGTGAGATATGCACGACAATGAAGTCACTGTAGCGCAGGCGACGCTTTTCATAAGAAAGGACCTATCAAACATCTGCTCAAAGTAACATGAGGTGCCCGCGGGGAGCTTTCGACTAACACCACACCGCACGCTCCTGGTGGTGTCGGTATACCTTAGGCCAGACATGGGACGAAACCGCAGGGTAAAGTTCCAGTGGATGAGCACGATGCCAAGGCTTCACCCGCGGTAAGTTCCTCGTTGGAGGAAACCTTAGTGCAGCAAGCGCGACCTGAAAATAGAGTTGGACCTTGTCATGGGGCGCCCATCTGGAATGAGAAACCTCAGAAGCTGACCTTCGAGGCGGAATAAAGAGTGGACATGAAAGCCGGAACTCTGGGAAGCGACCATTGTCCTATCTAGATAGCAATTAAAGGAGCCGCCCACGGTAGGTGTAGAACATTTACGTACACTGGTCACAATGTGAAGACGAAATCCAAAGAAATGACGTGACACAACGGTTATTTGAACCCGAATCTCCGAAACAACAATGCTGTCGTATACTCAAGAGTAGTCGAATTTCAATCTTTGGCTCCCGATAGGCACCTAATCAATATGTGAAAAACGAGGGACGAGCTGAATGATGGATACGTCCAAAGGCACAAGAACTAGAGAGACCTGATCAAAATACAACACAAGAAGTCGCAGATACGAGGATATGATAAGTAACTTACGAGCACAAAATTGGAGGGGCATTGCACCTTCTTCGGGGAAAAAACGGGTCTCCGGAAGCTGTGGAACACCTTCCGGGCCTTCAACGGCAAGAACAAACACGACGATGGCGAAACCGCAATATTACTCAGGCAAGGAGTTAACCCTGAAGAATTCAAATGCGCAGCAGCGAGAACTATCTTTCCTCAACCAACATCATAACCTCCCGCCGACATGTACGTCCAGGTGCCTGTGGACGAGACGAAAAAAAATGGAATCTCCATTCACGGCAGCAGAATTTCTGAGCTGCGCTGGTGCAACGCCGCGTCAACAGCCAGAGCCACCTAGATTAGGAGAAGGCCCCCGCAGTCGCCCCGTAACGTCACCGCACCAACCCTCCGCTCCGCCGCTTCCGCAGCGGGAACGCGCGAGCCGACGCGGTACGCTTTTTCTTTAAAGCTACTTGAGTTACTTCTGAGGGCGCTCATTGCAGATATCCAGTAGTGTGCGACTAGTAAACCATTGAGTTAGGTCTGAGTATGCGGGGAATTTGAAAACAGATGTTTCTGGCTATTGGAGAAATACGGCGGTGAAACGAACCATCACATGAAAAGGCAGTTGGGAGTGTTCTAGAGAACATTTATTCGCATTTGGCACTCGCCGCCAGGCACAGTTGGATGAACTTAACATTCATTCACAAAACACGCACGGAATTTAATACAGGTCTTCGAGATATTTACAAACAGATTTCACACAGAAAGTCAACCTGAAAGTCATACATGTCTTACACTCTCTATTTACAACTGGCACATTCATCAAAGCATACAATCAGTGTGATAACCAGTAGCCTTGCATTACAGGGATTGATTTTAGAGCTTCATTTCAACGTCTGAAGTTTTCTCTGCTTAGACAGTTTAGCATGCCCCTGCTTTCTGGTGATGGCATCATTTCTGGTAGCTGCATAGTTTTTTCTGGTAGCTGCATAGTTTGTGCTGTGTAAATTTGGAAACCCATTCGGCGATTTATTTTGATTATTAGAGCCGTAGTTCAATGTGTGTATATACAGAATTAATATGTACAATCTATTTACTGAATAAATATTGTATTACGCTACTTTCCTTCAACTATGTGCTTACTAATATAGCACTAAGTGTCAAATTCTTTGATGACAAGCATATATCTAGGTACTGCCAAGTTTTCAATCTTGGCGGTCCAAATATGTCGCGAATTAGGTCTGATGGAAAGATGTACAGGTCATAAAATAATCGAACGTTTGTACACTCAAAAATTCCGACTTACAAAAATCTTCCCGTGTGCCTCTCAGTATTTTTGTTTGCTAAAAATTATTGGGTTAGGAAAATAATGAGGTTTATTATTTTCCTATAGCTTCAGTATTTCATACTATTTATCACGGCTTTCTACAAATAATCTGGCTCTTAATTCAATAAAAACAAGTAGAGTTATGATATTATAACCCTGGTTCATAATTTGTGCAGCACAGAAGTTCAATGATTGAATGTTTATTTACACTAAAAATGGAATGTGTGGACTGAATGAAAATCAGTCACATGAAATCATCACAAGTAAGTAAGTCAAAATAGTGTTAGTGCATCTCATCATCTCATCATCATGCAACTCATCGTCACAAATGTCATCGAGCAATGAGAAAGCCAGTCCAAGCATTCTTCCTACCTTGTCCTCCTGTTGATGGGCCTTCTTTTCAATGTAGCGCTCCACGTCGTCCAGAAGGTTATCCAGCACACGAACGTCACAAATTTCGCAAGGAATGCACACATCATTCGACACCAACGGAGCGTACTTAAAATACACGCGAACGGAGAGATCCTGTGACACTGCCACAGACACAAGCAGCTCAGGGGCTTGCAATGCCGGTTCGATGTGGGCGAAGATGAGGCACGTTTCACATGCTGTTGTGCACCAAAACTTCCTATCTCGCCGCTCGTTAACACGAGAAATCAGTTCACAGAGATTGGTGAACTTTGTGCTGTTTTTCTTCTTCTTCAAACGCTCTTAGGGACTCTTGAATGTTTTTTTAGAGTAGCTCATTTTCAGTTCGCTTTCTTTTCACTTCTGGCTCTTCTCGATACTTGCGCGCATCCGAGATTACGAAGGACAGTCGGGAAAAATGGCTGGGAAGGCGTCTGGAGTTAGCCGCGTCAACTTCATGGGAGCTTCAATCGTTCGTCCATCGCTGGTCCGTATACGTGGACGTTGTACGCAGATGCTCCGGTTTGAAGTGACGCTCGCAAACCTGCGCATGACAGAAACAAAACACCAGTAGTGTTTCTTGAGATAATTACGAGACATATTGGCCATTCGGAAGGCACACGCTGGATGCAGCTTCCCGCTGGGTCCTTCAACAGCCCCACGTCGACATCGCGCCGCCGGACAGCCCGCTGCCATTTCTCTCTTCGCTTAACGTCTCTCCGGAAAAGAAAACAAGCGAACTTTGGGACCATTGTCGTAGTTCCCTCGACAGTTCGGTACACAACACCGCCCCATGTCGCAGTACGCATTCGTTAACGAAATAAGTTCGTCGAAAACGGGTACTGCTACAAGGAACAGCCGTACGGTGACAGAAAAACAAGCAGCGCACGTGTTGTCAGCAACCCGCAAAAATGGCGACGGCTTCCCTCCCAGGTTCGCGTATGACGGTGTCGCAGCTAGCCAAGCCTAGCGCCATCTGTCGGGAGGCGAGATAGTTGGGAACTTTGAAATTTCTGGGGCAAGGTGCGATGACGTCAGAGAGCAGGAGGGAGAAGTGCGGAGGCCTTCTCCTAGTCTAGGTGGTGTTAGAACAGCGCTCCTGGCAAGAACGGTGCACTTTGGCGATGATCCACAACCTTCCGAAAGCAGAAAATCTCGGCATCCTCAAAGTCATCAGCGGCTGGTGTATCAAGGGCTAACTCTCCTGTTAACTGACACAAGCTGTGGTGGTAAAGGTACTGATACCCAAGCCGGTAAAGCAACCCACGGAATGTCTAACCTGCGCCCTGCATTGCTTGCGCTTATTCTGTGCAAATTAGTGGAAAGGATTTGTGCCAACAAACTGACTTACCATGACGAACTATCTTGCTCCTTCCACACCGGGCACACGGGCTTCAGGCCGAACTTGAGTACGCACGACACTCTCTTTCGTTTGAGAAGACTGATCAACGGCCAACGGGGCAAACGAAAGGCGCATCCTAACATACTGATTGCGGCCAATCTTAAGAAGGCGTATAATACCGTGACCCGTGAAGCGACTATCTACGGTCTACATGAAGCCTACTCAGGAAGGCGGATGCTCAATTTTGTAAAGAGCTTCCTCGAACATTTGAAATCCGACCGGGAGCGTCACCGGAGTTCCACAAGGCTCCATACTTTCCCCGCTCCCTTTCAACGTGTTGATGCCGGGTCTGACCAAGGAAATCCAAGAGAAAACGAAAGTTCGTCTTGCGATATACGCAGGTGATATCTCCTAATAAACGGAAGCTATGGACTTCCTGGACACGAACTCCATCGTCGAATCCATGCAAGAGGCACCAGATACGATGGAAGCTTACTTCCGACGCACAGGTATAAGCATATTGGAAAAGAAGACACAATACCTCCTCATAGGAGGCACAAAGGAAGAACGAGTCAGAGTTATCCTTAACATGGGCAATACGCCGGTCACAAGACCAGAGAAACGTTGGATGCGCAACCTCAGTATTCCAATAAGCGAGAAGAGTAGTGCGGCGAAATGAATCCGTGTGTTGACGCAAACTCGGTGCATCTCATTAAGAAGAACGCCATGAAGTTCGGAGGAGCCTCGTGCAAGATTTCATGCACACTCATACAACTAGTATTAACGACGAAGGCTAGTTACGGTGCGATTCGTTTTCATCTGACGAAAGCCCGACAGGCTAAACTTCAGACGCTGTACCGGACGGCGCTTCGGGTGATCAACGAACTACCGCGACCAACCCGGGTGGAGGAACTATACAAACATGCAAGAGGAAATCCTCCAGAGACGAACTCGAGGAGCCAAGGAACGTCATCTTTTGTCCTTACAAACGAAACAGCTCCTACATCTGGATAAACTTATGCACGTGAACTTCCTGATGGTTATCACTTCTAGCGAAGCCACTTGGAGAAACCTTGAGATAACAGACTAAACCGAGATCAAGAAAGACGGTATCAGCCAGGTACGTCTCTCAACGCACCATGGTGGTCACTGCAATTGAATAGAAAGTGCCGGACCCACACAAAATTCGCATCTTAACAGTCAGCTCGTGAAACTCAACGACCCGAACGGCAATGGTCGGGATATACGCAGAGAACGGTGTATACAATCGAGCAAGAAATGTCATCTCGAAGAGGAACCGGCCACATCCGAGCTAAAGCTCAGAGTCATCATGCTCGGTCTCCCGTAGTCAAGGGACTCGGGCCTGAAGGCAGACATGAAACAAATCTCGATGGACATGAACTGCAACGAAGCCATCAATGCTCTGCAGGGCCCTGCACGAGTTGGCGCCACGGAGCACGCCTTGAAAGGAGTCTGCAAACAACTCTTCACGGACAAGGGTATTGCCGGTCCCTATACGTGGTGTCCCGAGCCACTGTGGCAGTACAGGTAATGAGGAAGCTAACAAGATTGCGAGTTTAACACATACTTCTCACCACTCGGAGCCCGTAGTGCACCTCCACGCCATCAAACACAGTCCGGAAGAAGAACGCAAACGACTGAAACAAATTCGGCGATGGGAACTAATATATCTCATTCCTGTCTTGGAGGTTCCCTTGCCAGCAGGCCTGATGGCGCTGCGCCCAAGAGCTAGTTACGAGCGCCCGCACAGGTATCGCCATCACGGATGTCGTGAGGGACAGGTGGGAGAAATATCAGGAAAAGAGACAGCAGCAACCTTCAGCATATCCAGAATAAACACACACTGCGGAGGCAATTTTCTATGTTTCGTGTAACAGTGAATGTTAAGATTGAAGACCCACAATGAAACACTTGATTTGGGAGTGTAGCGGGGCTGCAACGCATACCCGCTTAGCATCTGCAACCGGAATAACGTCCTATGAACCCTGGATTTCGCCTAAGACGCGCATGAAGGAAACTCTCTTAAAGCTAAGGCGGTTCCCTTGCGAGGCCAACATAGGAGAACATAACTCCCTACCCCAAATCCCATCCCCTGCGAGGCCAAAAAGCCATTCATTTTGAATAAATTCATTCATCCATTCATAACGAAAATGAAGGAGGGCGAATATGACTGCAGCATTGCGAAACTGCTCGTTGCAAGTTGTTGTCTTCCGCCACTTTCCCAAATGTGTTACAAAGCAAGCAACGCTCTCTCTTTAAACGCTAGAATACGGTTATACCTATTATTAACCCTTTCCCTACCATGGACGACCTGAGTTCGTCCACTGTTTGAACCGCTCCCCCAAAGACGAGCTGGGCTCGTCCACATTGATTCGGGCTTCAATACGCTACCATGGACGAACTGGGCTAGTCCACGTGTTTCTAGTGAGCTTTGCCGTGGATAGATGGCACTTTATGGAAAATAAAAACCTGGTAAATTTCTGAATTTGGCAGAAAATTGTTCCAACGCAGGCAACATGGGATTTAAAAATGGAGACGTCAACTTCTGGTCGCTGGGTTCATAGTGACGATCTTGCCTCAAAATTGGGGCGAAAACGAAGATATTGTGACGTCTCTTCAGATTCAGAAGACGAGGAAATGAATCTTTCATCGAACAGCGAGAGCAATGCAACTGAGTTATTGGATTTGAGCTCAGACGACTCGGATTTCGATGAGGACATCATGTCGGCATGAACTAGAATCAGTGTAGAAAATCCCCCTCGAGCTCCTCCACGTTTTGCGTTCACTTTGCGTGCAATGTGATGTTAACTGTCTGCAGTACTGCTACGCCCGGCCTGAGCGTCCATGTGCAAGGTGATGTGAACTGTCTGCGGTAATGCAGTGAAGCGGAACTTTAGACCCTTTTCTTTTGCAGTGTGTTCAAAGATTTCTCATATAATAAATATTTTGGCATTTGTTTTTGGCCTTTGTATTGCATATTAAATTTATAGGGCACATAAAAAAATTCGGTATTTTCAAACCGTTTTTTTCAAAATTTTTGCGGTAGGCAAAGAGTTAATGCTATATTTAATATCCCCGGTATTGTTCTTCAATAAATAGATTCGTCGCGATGTTGTCCCCACTAATGTCTGGCTCCCAAATTGATTTAAACATTTGCCGTTTATCGTCTTTAACGAACTCATCGTTGCAGTTGTAATAATATCGCCATACCATTTCATTCCACAAATATTGCTGTGGTACTTGTCTTGTTAATGATTTATATTTTTAAATTTACTGGTTGTGATTTAAATATTGCACAATTGAACAATTAATGTGCGCTCAAAGAGTTTGCAGATATGAATTGATTATTGGAGTTTATATACGTTGCTTTCCAGGTCACGCACTCCCGACAACGACGAGAACTGCTTCTCAGATGTCTCGAGTTCAGCCATATTTTCTGACATGAACTCCGATTGTCGGTCCGGGAGCACTTACGATCGGGTGGGAAGCTCGCAAGATTTCGTCGGTGAAGCGTCTACCTATTCATCTTCACCGGACGTGCAGAGGCAAGTAGAGATTTTGCCTTCTTTTTTGACCAAAGCAAGCACAGTTCTTGCCAAAGCAAACATCTTCGCAATAGTTGTAGAGAGTATTTCAATGCGTACGCTACTGGTCACAAAAGCACAACCGACATTCGGCACAAAGTAAACATCTGCCGCCAGAGGCGCCATTACCGTTAATGAGAAATTTTTACTTGGCCACTCCACTATGAGTGAGCCACTCCAAATACGCAATTAGAAGTAGTTAAACAAATACGCAATTAGAAGTAGTTAAACAAAGTTCATACACCGACATTCTGTTATGTGTGCAATTCATCACTCTATCCAAGCAGAGGTCATTTTTGTTGATTTTTAACAACATCAAGTAGGGGCACTGCAGGTTCGCAGTGCCTCTACCTGATGGCGCTACTCGCGGCACAGAAGTTTTACGATAAGGGAGGTACATAAAAGTCATTTTGAGACAAAAGGTAGAAGGTAAATCATATTTGTATAGAGAATGATGAAGAAAGAAAGGTTTGATTAGTCGGCTGAGTGTACCAAGCTGAAGACGCCTTAACGAAAAACGCTGTCATTTCGATGACGCGTCACCGCGATCCAAAAGGGGCTCATTCAGATTGGGTTCAAAATTACGACGGCCACTTCCTTGTTGCCAAATTCCCTGCGGTGTTGTCCAGGTTGAAGGTTCTTAGCCCCCAGCACCTCTCGTGATCGCGTACCAACCTTTGCCATAGCGTTACGGAGTTTCGTGGCCATAAGCGCATTGAAGCACCAAGGTGGTGTATTGACATATTACCTAATAATTAATCAATGATTTCATTTTTAAATCAATAAATATACAAAGATGCGCGTGCCTCAGCGCGTGCCCATCGCCGCCGACACACAACCCAACCACCACAGACGGAGTCGCTCCAGCGAACTCATTTCTGTTCGAAACGATGATGAGAAGTTGAGGGGCAGGCGACGGCTGCCTGCTCTGGTAAGCACGCCGTTTTCACTTCGACCACAATGTCTTAGGTTGCTCGACGAAGGTCGGTTTAAGACGGTATTTCAAAACACCTTCGTCTCGTCAATTAACCTTGATGGACAAATGTTTTGCATTCCTCACAAAAACAAGATGGGGTATGGTGTACGGTGGCTGAAGGGAGGCGTCATGACCACGCCTGTCCTGAGGAAAACATGTGTAGTTTCGTGGAGGTCTTTGAAGATGTTGAGTGTTGATGTTGTTTGGTGCGTGTGGGCACAGGCCGGATGTCCCTGAAGATCCTCTCTAGCCTCTCGTCATATGGCCAGTTCTTCGGGGGTGCTATTTCGGGGGATAAAGAGGCCTCTAACTCGGCTGGCAGACGCGAAGTGTCAAAGACGAGTTAAGATGTTGAACATTCAAGTTCTGCTTTGACTGCCTCACGACGGCCAAGGACGATAAAAAGGTGCTCCGACCAGCGAGCGGCCCTCGTATGGTCATGAGTGAAACTTTTAGTTGGTGGTAAAATTGTTGAACCTGACCATTCGCTTGCGGGCAGTAGGCAGTCGTTCTTATGTTATACTCCGTTTAACCTTATGTTGTACCGCAGAGAAGGCTAGAAGCGCGAGCTCATAGCGTTGGGAGCTGCTCTTAACGCACGAGAGCTTGTGCCGCCGAGATCTGCCCTAGAGCAAGGAGCTCGCGCTTGTAGCCTTTCCTGCGGTACATCATAAGGTGAAACCGAGTATAGTGGTTCCCAGCAGCTCGGAGAGGCGTCAGAAATGTATGAACTTGAACTTTCGGCCTCTGCCTGTGGTGGCCTCAACAGGCGTTCCGAAGGGTACAAACTCATGTGCTGACGAAGCTGACGCAACTGTCTTAGCTGTGATGTTTCAGCGATGTTTCAGCGAAGGAACTCAGCGATGACCCCCTCTTCCGTCGGCATTGTTCGGATGCCTTGGTTGTTCATTATATGCCCTAAATAGCCCGAGGAAGAAACTTTGAACTCGCACTTGTCTACGTTTATAATGAGGTGGTAGACTCAGCGACGTTCGAAACAATCCGGAGATGATGATGGCCCCCTCGGTGTACACACCTGCGAAAAACATATTATTGACGCAAGCGAAAACAAAAGGAATCCCCTTTCACAACGGTAGTGAATCTATGTAAGTTTCTTTTTTTTAATGTACCTTCAAAACAATTTAGCATGCAAGTGAACTAAACAAACGAAATTGCGTTGTGATAACAGTTTCAGAGCTGCCCTCAATGGCTACAAAAACTTGGTGATGTCTGCGTATGGGGTCTACCTTCGAAAAGATGGTGCCTCTGACGAGGTTGACAGTAGAGTCTTGAATGTGAGGCAGGGGGTAGCGGTCAAGGCTGAATGACTAATTCCAAAACATTTGCAGTGTCCTTCAATGCGAGACTTTTTGTAATGACACCTTTCTAATCTAATCATAATTTCTTTTGGGGGAGCGTATTCAGGAGTCTACCTTTCGGTGGTAGCTACACGCAGCAGCTTGGTCCTCCAGTTCAAGGGTAAGTAGTGTATTTCTAGGTCCAGTGTTTAACATGAAACGTTTCACACGGGATCTTCACTCAGCAAGAAAAGCTGCCGTAATGAAATAACCGTTACCTGATTCGCTGAGTAATGGGATGTGACAAATAGCTCCTTGATAACAAAGACGTAGTGGCGGATCGTCTACATCATCTCCAGGAGAAGGGGGAGGCGGGGCACAAATTAAACACGGGAGCTCCTTCGGTGTTCGGGGGACTCGTTTTCGCACGGATTGAACACAAGTTCTAGCAGAATGCAGACGCAGCACTCGTGTTTTGCTTTGTTCATATATCGCGCCGGCCTCACTGAAGTTGCGAAAAATCCAGCACTACTAGCCTTGTTGTCTGCGAGGTGTTGGTAAGACCGTCCGCTTGGGAATAGAGCCAGTAGTTAAGAATGAAACGTAATGTAGTCCTCAAAATTGTTCGTCCTGCCAAAACCGGCACTCCAAAAGAACATTCGATGTCTTTTCAATAAATCTCATTTGTAAAGTGCTTATTCGCAGCGCTGGTTCAATGTTGCACCTAAAAAACAATGCTCCACGATCAATTTGAAGTGGCCGTGCACTCGCTCACCCTGCAAGCACTGCTCGAGGCCACATGCTCGCGCTCGTAGAATTAGCGTCTGGACTTCGATCCGCTGAAACGTAGTATAGTGCGCTTCTGCAAGGTGCGTAGCACTTAAATCGAATATTGTTCGATAACGGCTCTAGAAAACGCAATTTAAGACATTCACCGCAAAAGCTCAACAACCATTTCGATCCCAATTCCTACCTTCATATTTTGTTCTCGTTTTGTAGGTGGACGCGACCTCCAATGCATCCGGGGATGTACGAGCTCAGCCATGCACCCAGTGTGGCATATCGTCCATACCCGCCTAATGAAATGCTCAGGCACACGTACAGGTGAGACATCCCATAAGCAGAGAGCATAAGAAACATGGGGCGCGGCTCATTCTGATCGTGCTTCTTCCATCGTGATTTGTTCTACACTCTAAAAAAGCTTGTGCGTCTACTTTCACGCACAACCCTCGGAAAATCAATCACCGCAACTTACGGAGCCAGCTCAGCGAATGACAATGCCGAAACTTATGTTTAGATGAAAAAACGCAGCTCTGAGTTGTGACATTAAGCAATGCAAAACGTCACGCTTGCATTTCCTAATGTCACAACTCAGACTGCGTTTTTTGGTCTAATCATATGTTTCGGCATTGTCATTCGCTAGCTGCCTCCGTAAGTTGCGGTGATTAGCTCCCGAGTGTTGTGCGGGAAAGCAGACGCACGGGCTTTTTTTAGAGTGAAAGGCGTTATTATTTGATAATTCTGCAATGCCGTTAGTTTAGCAGCGATTCAGATAAATTCAATGTTTATTTTCCTTTTTTTATTATAATAGCGCGGTCGGGGCGCTCCAGGGCCGGCGTTTCTGAAACTGTCAGCGACAACGCAGGGTGTTCGTTCTAGGCTTTACAGGCTATGTTTAAGGAAGCCGTCAGAGCTACGTAAATTATGTTGGAGCAGGTTATTTATACGGCCAGGGGGACATACTACGGGGTTAATCATCAGGATGAGCAGAATTGAAGTAAAATTTGGTAATAGAATGTTTAATTAGTAACGATTAAAATATGGAACCAATGGCAAATTTGCTGAGCGTGATTGAAAACTACTAAATCGTTCAATTTCGGAAAAGATATACTAGCGCAGTGGCAAGCGCTGTGGTACGCTGAAGCAAAGCCTCCTCTATAGGCAGCGTGCGACACCTAAAGGGGCGAGCCGATCCAACTGATGTTCCCGCCAAACGACTCTGTTGGGAGCCGCACCGCGGAGCCACTGTGATTGTCGCACTCTCACTGTAGTATCGCATTATCACTTCGCAGCCAATCAGATTGCTGCGTTACTCATTATGAAGGCCGAAGAAGGAATTAGGCAGCGCATGAACATAATAAGACGTGCCGTTCTTTGTCAGTGAGATTGGCAGGGCATATTATGGTCATGCGCTGCCCGATTCTTTCTTTGGACTTCATAATTAGTAACGCCGCAATCTGATTGGCTGCGGAGTGATAATGGAAACGTGTGACAATAACGTCGCAATCCGATTGGCTGTAGAGTGATAATAGGGAGCGTGCGACACCTGAAAGGGCCGCGCCGATCCAAGTAATGTTCCCGCCAAACGACTCTGCTCGGGAGCCGCACCACGGCGCCACTGTCTTGTCGCACGGTTCCCATACTGAAAACGCCTGGAAAATCGCCGGGAGACACGGTCGTCGAAATTGAAAAAAGGTAGAGCGGCAGACAACGGATGAGAGGAGAGCCAGGTGGCGGGCGCCTGGCTGCGTCGAGGCGCCGAAACACACTTTTCCCGAGCGATGGAATGTCCGCTCGTGCTACTCGCGTTCCTCGCGCTACCGCTTCTTTTCTCGTCGGGTTTGAAAACAATGTTTCGGGTCCTCGCCGCTGCAAAAGCTGTGCGCTGAATACCAGGTTCCCCGAGAAATGCTCTGTGCTACCAGATCCTCGCGCTCCAAATCTGCGACCGTGTACTCTATGGCTCCGTCGTCGAACTGCCAGGCTTTGTGAGTATATAGAGGAGGCTATGGCTAAAGTTACCACATTTTCTCACCTCATCATCCTCGTTTCTTTCACCGCCCGCTTCGCGCCTGTTGCATGAGTGGTAACTCTAGCGCACTACGCCGTGCTTACCACGCGCATTACTACTTTCGAAAGTTTACTGATTTGGTGGTTTCCGATGACACTCAACAAGTTTGTGACTGGAATCGTACGTTTATTTTTTCACTGATTAAAAGGTTAACTAACGATATTTAGTTAGTTATACCATTTATCGTAATGACTTTCCCTTATAATATGTGCCCCTGATCGTGTACTTCGCCTGCACCAACCGGAGTAATAAAGCTTTCACCGCTATTTAAAAACAAAAATCTGCAAACCAAAAAAAAATAAGATTTCACCGTTGCAGTTTGTAGACGGAAACCTCAGATGTGTATTACATCCTCATGCCTCCAATACGCGAGGAACAACAACGACCTGGTGTTTCTCGCTATCTTAAGGCCTCAGTGTATTGTAAAAACATTTTTCAGATATCTAACATTTAGAATTTAACCGTAGAATAGATTGCAAGCGAGTTCAACAAGTTTCAAAAATATAAGTCCTGCTCACAGTCTGCTAGAAATTACATGAAACAAAACATTACAGATATAGAGATGATATACCTGATAATGATGAAGTGTTGTGCCAAATAATCTCGCAGATAATGTGAAAAATAACGACAGATAGTGTGACACATGTTATAATAAATAATGTCCCAAGGTGATGAAAACATAGGTGATACCATCTGATCTGATAACTGACGATCGTACATCACAACATTGTATGTTGCGTGATATTGCCTCGAGGATGATGCGCAACATAATACTACAAATAATGTGAAAGGTGATATTAGATTGGATTGGATTGGATTGGATTGTGGTGGCTCTTCCCTTTGTAGAGGGCGAGCAGAGTCCGAGCTCAGCTCTGATGAAGATGACACTTGTTAAGATTACGTAAAAAGTACTATGACAGAATATGCTACGGATGGCGTCCGTGATGGCGACGACACATGATGGGATAAATAAACGACAGACAACGCTACCGATGAGATGAAACATAGAGCGTGAGCGCGATTAGATATCCTACGTCACATAATCGGTAAAATGTGACAAAAATAATGTGACGGGTATGAGGTGAAAAATGCGTCGTTTCAATCAAGATCGACGCATGTCTGAAAGCTGGCTCTGAATGTGTAATATTTTCTAGTACCAAATTGTCACGCTTTGGCACACAGAACCGCTCCTTCCATTGATCGGGTAAACCGGGTAATAAGAAGAGCATAAGGATACTCCGGATTTTGTACACTCTAGTATACGTTACTCGAAAAAAGTGATCGATTACAATTAAAATTACTTTGCGTTAAAAATGTATTGGATTATATTACTTGATTACCTGAGAAAAAAATAATTCGCCTTTACTTGAAAAAGTGACAGTTACTTTTCCGATTATTTAATATATTCGAAACGACAGATTTTTTTGTCGGTTTGAAGACGGGCGTTTGGTACTTTCAATTATTGGATTATTATCACCGAAGTATTAATACTCATCGTCTTAATCCACCGATTTTCGCTAAACCATTCTCCTGTCGGAGGCTGGGTTCGAGCATTCCTTGGTAGGAAACATGCACAAACAAATAACATCATTAGGAAGGGAGGGAAAATAGTAACGCTTGGTAGTAATTTTAATACATCCGAAGTTAGTAAGAATAATCTTGTAATTACTTCCTCATCAATGCAATTAAATAATAACAACAGTATACCGAAAACTTACCGATTAAAAGTAATTCGGTTACTTCTAATGAGAAGCATACAAGTCGGACTTTGTGTGAATGTTCGTTCATTCACGAGAGAAAATAAAGAGGCTTTAGAACAAAGGGAAGAGAAAGGGGTACACCACGCACTCACGTCAAGATTCAATTCCCATAAAAACAATAGCATTGGCAGCGACCGGCCTTTACCTTCACGAAGTCCTATAATGCGTCACATGCGAATCGGTGAGGGAGCAGACCGATCTCACTAAGCGTTCCACGCATGCGTGGCACCGCCATAACTGTACTTCGCAAGAGGTAAGTGCCCGTGCACGCGAAACTGCTTCCGTGCCGTCTCGTACTCTGCTCGCGCAGACCTCCAGTGGGGTTGTCGCGCGTGCAGAAGACTACAGTTCCCACGACACTTTGCCACCGCGGTGGCGTGACCAAACTGCAGCTGGGGGTGATATCGGTTTATTTGTACGAGAACCGGTGTGTCACGTGAGGAATATTTTCCCGTTAAATTTCGCGGAGAAAATGAATGGTTGTATAGGTCACGTGGTGCCAGGTGACGTGATATCGATTCACCTGCTAAGTTTTGCCGGAAAAACTGGATTGACACCCGGGTCACAAGACCGGAATTGTTCCGCTAAATTTAACGGGTAGCTGAATTGGTGTATGGGTCACGTGACGTCAATTTCCCGCGACATTTAGCGGGTTAAACCTGTATAGATGTTTTGGCCACAAGACGTGAATTTTCACGCTAAATTTAGCGGGGAAACTAAGTTGGCCTTGTAGGTCACGTGCCGTCAATTTCCCCCCAAGGTGTATAGCTCACGCGACGTGAGGTGACGTCACCTGACGCCACTTTCCCCGCCACATTTAGCGGGGAAACTGCATCGGTGCATAGCTTACGTGACTTCAGTTTTTCCGCTAAATTTAACGGGGAAATATACGAGCTCCGCACGTCCCGCGACGTCAGGTCACGTGACATCGATTTCCCCGCTAAATTTGGCGGGAAGCACGGAAGGATGGAGGGACAGACGGACGGACGGACGGACGGACGGACAAATTTTGGGATCGGGAGGAAGCGTGAAAAAGCTTTTCATGCTTTGACATATTGCTCTGTTGTCACTGACATATTTCGCTACCATCGCTCTTTCCTCTTCTTAACCCCATATTGCAATAGTCCATGCTTGGCACAACATAGCTTTAGATGCTGATGCGCCATAAGCCTCCACCCCAATCCATCAATCAATAAATCATTCAATCAACTATTATGATCGCGCCAATCCTTTTCCCGAGTCGTTTTTTAGCCATTTAGAGGTTTGAGGGACCTGTGATACGGGAAAGACCAACGATTTCATTATGTCTGAAGCTCAAATCAGCAAGTACGGCGTCTTTTTTGTTGGCTGCTGTTCTATTTAATGGAGCGCAGCAAAGAACAGAAAGGCGAGGTAAGCCTTAGCCACGGCATCGAGTATTTCTTGGCGTATGGCGTATGGATTCGATGTCTATGGCCCGTCAGCTTTTTGGCTGAAGTAACCAACGCGGCAACGGTGCCGGGAATGTGAAAGAAGTAGTGTACCCACCGGGACAGTAGTTTCACGGTGCGCCATGACCGCAGAATCATCAACACCTGGTGTCCTTTGTCACCAAATTTAGTGGTTTAATGAACAGTTCGTTCAGGTACGCTATTTACAAAGAAGAACGTTTGGTGCTTTGTTCTAGGCAGCAGCCGTTCGTCGATAACCCATTTGGGCCGTGCCCTACCCGCCTCTCCTGTTCATCCTTTGAATCCTCGTCGTCTTTCAGCGTCGCCGTTATATACTCCAATCGTAAAAGTAAAACCCATACTGCTGCTGTCTGCTCAGATTGCCAGAAGTTTATTTTATCTTTTTCTCGGCGAAGAAAACTTAACGCTAGTCGAGATAGTGAGACAACCCATGTGGTCTTGCAGAAAGCAACATGACCAAACACATTTGAACAATGTAAAATTTATCTCTGCAATATTGACTCTGTAAACAACACCAGCTCAACATTTATTCACTTAGAATTCTTAACTTATCGTGGTGTGTTATAATAGATATTTGATCCAATTAATATGCTCTTACCTTAATGAGAATCTTCTTTTAACTCGAACATTGCTTAGAAATATACCTGTTTCCACCATTTTTTTTTTCATTGCTGCAATGAGCATTTTTATTGCAGCAATATGTATCATCCCCAGCAAAAGTTTACATCTCCATTCACAAATCGGTGAGTCTGCAGTATTTTGTTCATAATGTGCAGCAAAGTTAAGCAGCATAAACTTTAAATATTTAGTTATTTTCTGGTTTGATATTTGATAAGTGAATCATAGCCGTTTAGACAACACAAATATCAATGGCAGGATATTCACTAAGGAACACCTAGTATACTGACAACATAAGTAAAATACGACCTGGTATGTTGATCGAGCCCTGTGCATCCATATCAGCTACAAATCATTCCTTAGTTTGGTATTTAAACAAGAACTTTGACAGGGGTTTGTTCAAATGGCATGTTGATTGATAGGCTGAAAAATACGCGTGGACACCTGCAGCGCTATTAAACGTTCATTAATATCTTATGTTTCATGCATGTACACTCAACGGCACTGTTAGCACATAAAGGCTTTAAAGAAAAAAAACTAAGTGTTTAAATGAGAAGTTTTTTTTTTAAGCAATTATATCAGTGGTAAAACCTGGTGCCTGGCACAACCCATTCAAAATAAAGTGTAAAATAGTTTCGATGTCGTATTGACGCAAATAGTGTCGCACTGTGCACGTAGTACATTCCGCGAAGCTGGCAATGGATTTTTTTTATAGGAACGAGAGCCATCTGCGGAGTTGTCCTCGAACTACAAATGAAGGGGCCCAACTTACCTCCGCCCGTCAGAATACATTGACATCGTGTTGTTGTATTGCTCTTCGTTGCCTTTTATGACCCATACTTCCGCATATTCAAACAAGAATGGCCAAAAAGAAGAAATACGCGCAAAGATAGGTGCTGAATATGTCGGTCGACCGGAACATGGCGTTACAAAACTGGCAGCAGCGGGAAGCGAGGCCAGGAAAGGGAGTGTTCGCATGCGCAGAAGCTTACTAGAGAAAGTTCCATTTGGGCAGCGGTGATAAAACTGCCTTTCCAAAGACATGCACCCCACAATACCCGAAGAGCTGAACAAATATTTTCCACACCTGCAGCATGTTTCTTCGCCGGCTCGTGCACAATAAGCTTTCACCCTGAAAACAAACAAAAAGTTTTTTCATAACAGTCTGGTTGGGACACGCGTGTCAAGAAATAAATTTGACGCGAAAAAACATTTTTTAGAGCAATATTGACTGCGTTAGACGCAATTTAGTCGGTAGTCACCTCCTTTCCACTTTTTCTCTCTCTCGGCATTTCGGGTGCGTGGAGGAGAGGTACTCTCCGCCTCTTCGTAGTGGATCGGCTTGGCTGCTTGGCTGGCTTGGCTGCGCCCCGTACGAGAGCCATTGCTACTTCCTGTGTCTGCCGGTCGCACCGCGTCGTACAGCCGATTCACGACGGACCGAATCGCGATTTTCGTCCGCAGACCGTGTACCATGTGACCGGCACGTCACCGATTCCTGCAATCCGCGCCTCGTCCTCGGACGCGCAGACTGATAAACTCAAGCGCCTTTTCCACTCGCGGATTTTTGGTGGGAGATTGACTTGAAATGCGTTTAGTCTGGCAACGGTACATTGTTTTCTTGTTTTTGTTTCTGGGTGATGAAAACAAAAGTGGCGCATCCTGGCGCATCGTTGTGCTTTGTGCGCATTTTGTCGGGCGTTCTTCGTTCCACGTCTGAAAGGAACTGCAGAAAGTTCGTCTGGCTGACGCGACGCAGGTGCCTCTACTCTTGCGGGTCCGCGTCAAGAAGCTTCCGTCAAAACTCGTCTAGCACGCCGCGATGATTCTTGCACGTCCAATCAGGATTTCACCGAGCAAGACCTCTCTGTGGCTGTGGTGAACTTGAGTGTTGTGCCCGAGCGCGGAGTGCGTGAAGGCATCTCCAAACGCTCCTTCGCGAGCCCGGAACTTCGTCGCTTCTACGCGGAACCCTTCTCGAGCAGGACCATGCCTGTGTCACTCTCATGCTTCGGGTTAGTAAAGCTAGTGGCGCTTCGTGAGAAGCCTATCACGGTGTTTTGTCTCGATCTGTACGTAACAGCGGCGTACGATTCATTATCGCGGTAGCGAGCGTCGATTTTTCTCTTGGACAACGGTGCCACGGTGCGATGTTGGAGTTTCGCGGCACTGTGGGGTGGCGACCAGGTTCGGTCCGTCCTCGCTGTCTGCTCGTCGTCTCCCTCGTGTGGATGCGCTTGGGAGACAGACGAACCACAGACATGTCGTCACCGTCCGCGGATCAGTCCGTCATGTGAATCGACCATGACTAACTAACACAAGCAACAAGCCCTCTTCAGTACGTCTTCACATATAAACGCGATAAAACTATAAAACCACCCGAGGACGCGAGACGCGTTGCAAGATGGCGACCATGACAGAAAAAAAAATGGCGAAGCTTTTGTTTCTCAGGTTTGTTGTTTTTATCCGAACGAGTAACGATTTTGTAAAGCGTTTGTAAACAATTACGACGTTCATTCGGTGGATTGTTTCTTAAACTTAAAAATATGTAATTCAAAAGGCGATTTCAAGAGATCACGAAGATTTTATAACAAATATCAAAGCTGTCGCTCATTCTATTGGCCAATGAGAAGCTGATTTGAATGACCATAGTTACCAATGAGAAGCCGAGCTGAATGACCTGGAATTTCCGCGCAAAATTTCAAATAAATCTCTCGCCGTCAATAGAGAGTTTTAGTAGATCGTTCCGATGACTCCGATAACGATTACCCGATACTCTGCCTCCGCCTTTGCGCTTACATATATAGTATCGTTATCGGGGGTATCGGAGGTATCCGGAACGATCTGCTAAAACTCTCTAATATTGCTCTAAAAAACAATTTATCGTAAAATTTATTTTTTGGCACGCGTGTCCCAACCAGACTGTTTTAAAAAAGCTTTTTTTTTCTCTTCAGGGGCCCTTTAATATTCCTACAACTTTCTGGGTGCGAGTAATGCACACGATGCATAGACGCTGCTAAACTAGGATGTTTGTTTCACAAAATACACCAAAGCGTAATGCATTCAATTGTGTCCAAGATACACACCTAGTGTACTTGGGATTTCGAGTTAAAACTGCCAATTTAAATATAAAAATGACTGACAGCTTATGAAACATAGGACATGACTTCTTATGGTGTTTTACAGGATGAGTGAATAGTATCAATGAGTGTTTCCAATTGACTGCATAAATCGGTTTCTTAACGTACCGAGCTAAGATTTTACACCGAGCTGTCCAAAGAACGCGCATAAAGGTTATAAAAATTTCACTGAACAAACTTACTTGAGTAAATACTTAGAAATGAAAAAAATAGAGATCTCTTCCCACCGCGGCCGTCTGCTGATTAACAGCGCTTGATTGGCTCAGGAGCCGACAGACGGTGGCACTTAAGATAGCGGGCGGCCACGACGGCCACTTCCTTTGACCTCGGCAGTAGACCCCTTGCTAAATCCACCATTCGCCCCGACCTGCACTCGAAGAATTATGGTAACGGTGTTCCTACAGTTCCCTAGTGATCGGTAGTTTCGACCAACTCGATGCTTAAAGACTTTTGACTGTAATTCGGAGTCATCCTGAACAAGCATCCTGTAGATTGCAGATACCTGTCATATCAGTTGTAAAATATCTCGTCAGTGTCAACTGTGCATGCAGTCCACCCTTCAACCTGGTTGAGCAACAGGACGCATACTCAGGATGACTCCGGATTACTATTAAAAGTGTGTAGGCATAAAAGCGTGTAGGCACCAAATTGTTTCCAAATAACCGACCACTAGGGAACTGAAGGAACACCGTTCCCGTGATTCCTCGAGTGCGGGCAGGGGTGCTTTGGGATTGAGCGAATGGTCTATAGCAGACGTTCCTGGAGCCAGAAGCCATGCGCTATTTTTCTGCGGAAATTGTCAGAGCATGATTAGTTGATTCTACCAATAAAATATAAAAAAGATGATAAAAGAAGAACAACAATCGAGATGTTTTATCTCGTTTCTTCTTTTTTTGACAATTATTTTGGCTACACGTCATTGTCTGCATTTGCACTCGCTGGTTGTTACCGCGTCTCTTTTCTTCTCCGCAACTTTCGTCAGTGCGGTTTTGGGGTGCAAAATTATCTTCGGGGTGCGCTTAGCTCTCAACGTACCGAACTAGTGAAGGTTGCTCGGGTATGGGGAGCGCCAGAGGACAAAAGACGTCCGCCAACTTTTTTCGGGCGAAGTTTCGGCGGCTTTATCGGCGGCAATCTCCGGGCATCCTAATAATTCTGCGCTGGGCGAGGCGCCTTAACGAGAAGGAAAACATGCGAAGCAAGCCACCCCCAAAAGTGGTGTCATCACCGAAGCTACCGCTGAAAAATACGGTACTTGGCGCATTCACGTCGACCCCCGGTCGACGCAAGAGCACTGCTGACATCAGTTGACTGCTGCGCGAATCAGACACTCTTCATTACCAAATGGCCACCGTGGGTAGGGATTTTAATTCTTTTTCATTTCTCACCTTTTACTCCGGTTAGTTTCTTTAATTAAATGTGTGTACATAATTGACGTACCCATAATGCACGCGGGGGACTCAAGCGTTGGGCCCCCTACTGCAAAACTCTATATTATGTTTGCGCTCCTCTCTTCGCGATTCGTTCTACATCATTCTCATCATCCGATCCCAGAACCTCATTGACTGTGGGGTGATAATGAGATGATCGGGGCTAGACACGGCCGGCGTTTATTTTATAGTGCGTCTAAAGGCTGAACTCCATGGAACGAATTATGCGACGAATAACTGGCGAACGCCGCCCGACGTCACGCTCGCTTTGCGCGCGACATAGCAGCCACTATGTTGATTCCACGCGCCGAGCAAAAAGCCGCCGGGCAAAATTCGTCGGTTATTCGCAGCATATTCGTCCCATGGAGTTCAGCCTTAATAGATGCGTTCATATGGAAAAAAATTGTAATTTATTTTCTCGTTAATGCACACTTCACTTTTGTATCTCTTTGCAGCTGGTAAATCTCGCTATTCTTCTTATTTAGTCATTATGGGAGCCTTATAAGGAGGTAAGTACAGATGTTCACCTAGTCTCAATATATCGGGCTGACGCGGCCATAGAATACATTTCGCAACAAAAAATGCAGCTGTGGACTTAGATTTTCGTAACCTCTAGAGAAGTTTCTGGCTACGAATATTCGTGATACCAGCTCGGACGAAAATGAACTTGCCAAAGGTTTAATTGTGTACTATGCGTAACATTTGAATCGCCGACCCATGAAGCATGTAACCGTTCACTATCTGCTTCACGTGAAATACGGGACTACACTCGGCGACAACTATTTTGTGCTATGTTGCCGCGCACGGCTGCGAAAGGACGTGGCTTCGTCTTGCGTCTCATTCGCGTGCGCTCGCGCAGCTCGGTTTGCCGGCGTTTGGTGCACAGCTGCTGCTGCCTAGCCCTGACGGCGCAACCGAAAATGGCTGAACCGGAGGAGAACATTTTTTGTAAAAGATTACCATCACAGTAAACAACCTATGCTGGAGGTGCCCCAGAAAGCTGGAAGGCCAACGTCCCCCTTCGAACGCTACGCACGTTTGCTCACGTCCCCCTTCCCACATACTGTTTCCATCGCCAACACTTTTTTCCTTTTTTTTGAATAACAAGGCCGGAGAGTTATGTTTTTTACGTCACCGGCTAAAACCGTCATGCGTGGAGCAGATTGAACAATCCGCATCAGAGTTCGGCTAGAGCTCGTGGCTTAACTGATTGAACACCATGCAGTCCCTGCCGTACGTTGTCGACACTTTTTTCCTTTACTCCATTGGTTCCTTTAAATATTCCTTTACACTATTGGTTACGTTCGAAGTACGAGACTCATCCTCGTGAATATTTGTTTCTTTGTAGATTTTCTGCCATTCCTGGTGTCACTTCATCGCATCACAACATCATCAAGAATCTTCGATACAGCCTCCTCTGGCCTATTTTATATTTCTCTCGACGTTTAATGTGATATGTCATTCGTTCCTTCAAATACGCGACAATTTGTCATATAATAAAAATAATCTTACTTCTTACAACTTGATATGGATTGCTACGTTTATGTCAATATTCTTACTGAATAATATGTATCATGTGTTGTTGCTCTTTTCCTCTTTAGTTGTTTTTATATTTAAAAAAGATGTCAGCAATATTTTCAACTAATTTCTTAGATTTCAATTTTTTTACTTTTTTTTTCACCCTCCCAACATGGTTTTCGGAAATAGCTGTTTTGCAAAACTCAACTTCTTTCACTATTCATATTTTCTCCATCCTTGATCGTGGATCTCAGGTTGATTGCATCTTTCTCGACTTTTGCAAAGCCTTTGACAAAGTATCTCACACACTTCTGTTCTTAAGCTTGATAAACTTAATATTGATTCTAAAGTTTTGTTCTAAATTAAACGTTCTTCAACTAATTGATCACAGTTGGTTTCTACAAAAGATGAAAATTATTGATTCAGTCTTGCAACTTCCGGTGTTCCCTAGGGGTCCGTTTTGGGACCCCTTTTGTTTCTTGTTTATATTAATGACTTAATGTATGATCCTGTATCATCCTGTATCAGCTTATTCGCAGATGCTGTGTAATATATCGTAAAATTACTAATGAATTTAATGCGCAATTCTTCAGGCTGACTTATGCGCGGTTTTGGAATGGTGTAACTTATGGCGAAAGACTCTCAATACTAACAAATCTAAAACTTTAAGGGTGTATCGTCGTAACACGTCACCATCACCATACTTAATTTGTAAACTCAGCTCACGTCTGTAGCCTCATTCAAGTATCTTGGTGTTCACAACACTTCTAACGTATCATGGAAAACTCGTTATGATTATATAACCAGTAACGCTAATTCCAAGCTTGGATATTTAAAATTAACTTTTCTTTGACCCTTATGTCACTAAAGCTTCTCCTGTACAAGACTTTAATACGTTCAAAACTGGAACAGGCCGCAGCAATCTGGGATCCCTGCCACTCAAGGCTTGTAACAAGCATTGAAACACTGCGAAAACGCGCAGCACGTTTCATAGTTTATAACAATCGTCGCACAGCAAGTGTTTCATCTATGAAAACCACTCTTCCTGCCGCTTCTATCCTCACGCCATAAAATATGTCGTTTATGCCTCTTAGAAACAATTTATCATTCCAACGCTTCTGTGAAAGACAGACTATTCATTAGCCCCTCTTTACTTTGTCCCCGCATCAATCACAGTCTTAAAGTTCACATACCTCATTGTGAAACGTCAACTTACATTGCCTCTTTCCTCCCTAGAACGTCATCTGAATGGAACCACCTTCCCGTATTATTAGTAACTACACCATCAATTGTTTTATTTAGGAAAACGATGACTACTTACTTTTGATGAGATTATGCCGGACTATTAAAACCAAGTTGTCTTGTTTCTTTGAATTTTTTACTGAACCAACATTGTATGTCTGCTCCCTCTGTAGTGGCCCTTGGCCTTGATGGTATTGAAATAAATAAATAAATACAAGAATACAAAATACTGTAAAATCCTTAAAGTTTGCGAGCCCTTAATTTTCCCGAATTTCGCGAATTGAAAGATTCCCGAAATTGAAGGGCTCGCCAAAAATTTCGGTCCCTCAGAGTTTCAATGCAGGAGTCTGGAATTCGCGAAATTTAGAGGCCGCGATTATGACCTCTCTGTCCGATTCGCGAAAAACAGAGGCCGCGAAAATAAAGGGTTTTACGGTATTGTGTAAACCTTTTTCAGAGATGCAGTATTGTAGGAAGAATAAAATAACCCTCCTGGGACCTCACCAAACTTTCAATAAATCGCAGAAGTGTGCAGCAATTGGATACAAGCTAAAACTGGACGTAATAATACCCACCCCGTACCAGACAAGGTAGCGAATCGCTCTGCGGAGCAGCTATGGAATGCAGCAAGCCATCACGAGTCCCAGGGCTGTTGCCACACGATATGGCTATAGCTATGGCTTGGCAAAAGCCCGGAGCTCGGTCGAATAGCACGTGATAGGAGTAGAGCGTGTCGCTGGCGTCGCCTTATGCTCGATCACGTGATGTGACCCGAAGGAGTAATGTGGACCTACTCGTGCAAGACGTACGGCTGGCACTCGCGTTTTTTCCTCCGCTTCAGGAGTGCAAAACCAGAAACGGTTAGGTGCCAGCCATATAACGGATGGATGGATGGATGATAATGACTATCTTTTATAACGGGTGGTAGCTTGCACCAATTAGCCTAGAAACCAAAAGTATTCTTCATCCCCTCGCCCTTGTCAATTTGCTGCACCTCTGCATTTTTGTATCACCTAACCCTTTGATTCATATACTCTATTCACCTTTAAGCTGAGAGTGCAGCCAATGCCACAAGAACAAGAGCTTGAAGATTATGCTTTGAAGCGTTTTTCCACAAAACGAGCAGCCGCGGCAGAAATGCACGTCTCAACGCCAGGAGAGAGGGCTAGCTGGCGCTTGTAGCTGGCCCCAGCCATAATACTGGTGGCAGCTGTGCTAACGCTCCTGTTAGTGGTGTAAATGTGGCGTCTGTGCGCGTGCCACGGATTTCGTTCTTTTTACAAATAAATGGTCGATTCATTATCACTGTCTCTGTGCAGAATGTGACATGCAATTTTTAAAACTTAACGCACGATAAAAAACAGGGTGCAAGAGTTAATATTTTCAAAGACATATTTGTACGCCTTCCAAGTTTCTAGATTTGTAATACATGCAAGTTGCGCTCTTATTATTTTTAACAAATAGATGAAGTACTCGTGCGGTTTTGTTTTTGAACTACATATGACAGCGACGACGAAGGGGAATTTCTTTTCCTTCACTCCAAGAGAAACAAAGCAACATTTTTTTAAGCATCCAGCTTTCAGCAGCGCTAGTTCTGTTTTGTCCACCATCGTGCAGAGATATTAGATTTTCAGTTTTCACGTTACTCTAATCGTAAACAACTTGCGGAAAGTGTTAAGTACAAAACGCAGTGACTGGGCCTCACGGTAAGTCAACAAACAGCCAGTCATCATGGCTGAAATCTGCTCATGAAAAGGGTATAATAAACTTATTTCCCGTGGAGTGCGTTATCAAAAGCGTTGCACATGGGCGAAACCCTCCTTAGGGATTCTTTCTTTGCTTATCTGTTTAGCAGCCGAGCAAAACTAGGCAGCGCTGGAACCGCGTGACGTGGGCGAGAGCACGCGGTGAACATCCAACGTGCACAGGGGACTATACTCTGTTTCACCTTATGATGTAGCCGCAGGAAAGGCTACAAGCGCAAGCACCTTGCTCTGGGGCACATCTTGGCGGCACAAGCTCTCGTGCATAAAGGGCAGCTGCCAAAGCTGTGAGCTCGCGCTTCTAGCCCTCGCTGCGGTACAACATGAGGTGAAACGGAGTATAGCCGGAACATCGGTGCCACGCAGTGTTGTGCCCGTTACCAAAAATAAGTAACGAAATAGCGTTACTCGTTAGCTTGGAAAAACGCTAACGCGTTACAGAGCTCCGTTACCATATTGAAAATGTAACGATATACCGGTGTCGTTACTTGCCATGACTTACGAACGTTTCTTTTACGTTAGTTTGTCGTTACTTTGTGTTTCACTGTTAGTATATGACAACTGTTTATAATAAACCGCCTCTATAAACTTCGCCAACAATACACTTGTACAGAGTGATTATTTATTTATTTATTTAGTTAGTTATTTGTACTCTGTAGTGCCTGAGCATTACAACAGAGGAGGGAGGTACAGATCACATTTATACGTTGGGAACTCACACAACCAGAACAAGCTAGCAACCAACAATATAAACAAACAATTCAAAACAACACACAATATTGAAATATCAAAATTTGAATAACGCCAAATATACAAACAAAGAAATTCGCATTGCATTGATCGTGTAAATAAAAGACTTCACTTTCGGCGAGGATGTGTAATGTATATTTTCAAAAACGTGACGCTTCTTGGGCGCGATTCGGAGAACCGAACCTTCCTCATAACACCTGCCGGGAAGAAGAAACCGCTCTGAAAAAAGCGACGGGATGCACGCCATGTAACGGACGCAAAATAGACCTCTTTCATGTAACCAAAGCATCATTCAGATGAATAAGAAAAGTTGCATCCTCGTGAGGTGGTCGGTAGCATACACCAATAAGAAATGTAGCATGCGAGGACGAACAGGAGAGCCACAGTATTTCGAGTGGCGAGGAAATATCACAGAAGTTTGCACACGAATCTATTTTTATTGCGAACAGGACCCCACCCCTCGGCCACATGTCCTATCCCCGCGAAATATGTTATAACCAGATACGTCGGAGAAAATTTCGATATCAATGATAGATGGTAATAGCCATGGTTCAGTAAGAACTATGACGTCAGAATCAGTGGATGCTATGAAGCTGCATATTTTATCTTGCTTTCACACAGCACTTCTTATATTGGTATAGAGAAAGGACAGGGGTCTGTTCGGAAGCTTCAGAGTAGAATGGTTACGATGAGGATGTGCACTGGATTTAACTTGAAGTGCATGCACGTGGTGACCGGACAGCGGTGCTCCCAGGTTGCTATCTCTTCATTTCAACAACACTGTCTGACACCTCATCAAAACTAAAGCACTTTTCATTAATGTACAATTTGTCTACGCGTAGTTTATAACAAGTGTTCTCTGTTCTAGTAAATTCCAACAGCTTATGACGGGCCAACTAAATTGTAGAACTGAACTCATAATCTATTATTCACACAATCTAAATTATAGTACATTGTACAACTCATAATTTATTATTCACACAATCTAAATTAATCATAATCTATTATTCACACAATCTAAATTACAGCACATTGTAGAACTAAACCCATAATCTATTATTCACGCAATCTAAATTATATTCACAATCAAATAATTTAAAAGGAGCGAAAGTTCTTCAAACCATTTTTTAAACTCGTAAAAGCGCCCTCACACCACGGATGGCGGTAACTAACAAATTTTTTGCTTCGGGTTTCTTGTTTTGTTTTTTATGGTATTTTGTTCACTGGCTTCTCGCGTCCGCTTGCTTTGCACCTCCACTTTTTTTAACGTGCGCATCACTGGACGACCGTCACAGGTAATTTATTCACACAAGAGTTATTTCAAGCAGGCAACTGTTTCTTTTCGCTCTATATAGTACAACTGATACAAACAGCAGATGCAATGATGCGGTTGTTGACGGGTATCAGCGAACAGACACGGTAGTACAAACAGTTTGGATGTTAGCCTTCAAGCTATGTGCATAAAAAATGATAAACCGAAGATCAATCAATAAACATAGTCTAAACAGGTAGAGGTAAATTTGCGGTGAAGGTATTTCGGCACATTGATACTTTAGACCCATGTTGTTGTAACAAAAACTATGTCCAAACTCCGGTCTAAAAACATGCTTTTCGTGCAAGGCTCGTCAAATTATGAGGCGCTGGAGAAATGCAGCATTCTGCGTTAAGTCCTTATTTTGAACTCTTTTTGTTCGCCTTCCGCCCATTGAAAAGCATGCGGGAAGGGCCTTAGAACGCACCTGGTATCGCTGCGCCGCGGCGTTCTTCCGCAACATAAAGTTCGTCTGCGTTCCTCGCCATCACCATGGCAACGAACGCCGAATGAATGGAAGCACGCACGGTACCGCCGCGTGAAGCCAGCAACAGCTGACGCCATTTTACGAACGCCGTCTGCTAGCCAAAGCCGAACGCTGTATGTCAGATCAACCGCCTCCGCCGGTGCGCCGCAAGCAAAGACGATGAAGCTGAGGCACGCCGACGGCGATCGAGCAAGCAAGAACACCGTGGGACGACTGCAACGGCGGCATTTATTGGGATCAAAGGCGCGAAATAAGCAAGGACAATTTTTATTTGAATCATAACACGCGATGCCACGATCGGTATCGTTACGCAGACAACAGTCGGACCCAACAAAATAAAGAAACACAGTGAATAAAAGTAAAAAAATAAAAAGGGAGCCGTTCTCGGGCGGCGTGTTCTTTGATGAGAGGTGTTGCTCGTAGTGATGCAAAACTATCGATAAATCGACTATCGATACTATCGATAGTTTTGGAAAAACTATCGATAGTATCACAGAACTATCGATAGTCGACTATCGATAGTACTATCGATAGTTTTTCGAGTCGACTGTCGATAGTACTATCGATAGTTTTTCGATAGTCGACTATCGATAGTACTATCGATAGTTTTTTTTACTATCGATAGTGACA
>JAZHYW010057603.1:0-10157 GCA_037355805.1 Ixodes ricinus
TTTCACCTGTACGCTTATAACTTTACATCATCAGGGTTGCACTCTCAGATTTGATCGATATTTAAACGAGAAATATAGCTTTTATTTGGTAGCTCTTAACCACTTTATTTCAGATTACTTTTTACTCATTGCTTTTATTCGAAGAAAGTCTTCTTTGGAGATATTTTCATGAAACAGATGCACCTCTTATAGCCGCGTCACAGTCGTGACTCGTAAGTTAGTTTCCATCTTGCAGCGTTGCTTTCTACGAGAATTCGCTTAATTAAAGCAGCTCGAGCCAGAGTGTCGAACCGAAATGTTTATCAGTTCTGTTAGGGTTCGGGTTCAGGGCTTTCCGTTCAGTTTTGGTTCAGTTCAGGGGAGCCAAAAAAGCGGTTCCGCGTTGTTTTGGCAATATGCACTATTTCAACCGTGAAACAAATAAATATATAGCTTTTTATCATTCGTACCATCCACTTCACTTTTCACGTTCAACAAAGAGGAGATTGCATCAGTGGCGTACGCAGGATTTCATTTCAGGGGGGGAGGGGGGGGACCAACGGGGGACACGAAAAGGGGGTAAAGAGGTAAAGGGTAGGTAAAGGGGGACAAGATAAAAAGAGAAAAGAAAGTCCAAAAGGAAATAAAAAACATTTTTTTCTTCTAATAACTATGCATTCTTCTATTAAATAATTAAATAAAGTTGTCATATTGGTTTTGGGATGATTATGATGCATAAAAATGGTGCTCCGGAAATTCCTAACCACGAAGGCATTTGCACTATTTTTTTATTTACAAGTCACGTCAACAGAAGGCACAAAAGTTAGCAGAAAACAAGAATCATAAAAACAAATATTTTATAAAGCACGACTCTAGTGCACGGAGCCTCCAGTCATCGGGGCTGATAAAACAATGATGCTTAAGTAGAAACGCGGAAACACCTTGATGGATAGACGATAAACACTGGAAAGCTGCTCCACCATAAATTACTCCCCATCTTAACCTGATCTAACCAACAAAAATCTCACGTGATTTGTTCGTTGGTGTCGATTTCTAAGGTTTGCGAAGTCCATTCACAAAAGAAAGTCAAGAAAGTCACACAACGCAACCACGATGGGAACGATGGAAAATGGTTTATACACTCACATATTGCACTTGGCTCTCGTCCTGAGGCAGCAGGTCGCACACTCGCGCCCCTATCTCGCGCGGTTCTCAAACTGCCGATGACAACTTCCGTACTCGAACCTTGAACCGCAAATCCCGCGGCTTTAGGCGCATATGTTCACTTTGTTAAGAGTTTTCCCTCAATCTGAGGAGCCAGTCGGATATCGCTCTTTTTAGACAAATGGGAGCCACGCGGTACAAAACAAACATATATAATACAAAATCCAATTAAGAAAGGACACGTGCACATACCCCCGAAAACTCCCAAAAACCTTTGCCCTAACTGTCGACCGTCAGCCGGACACCGCTTCCAGGCAAAACCCCTCGTCGGGGTGCAAGAACAGTACCGACGCTTCATCTCAAAATAAAAAGGGCTACAAAACATCGAAGGGCCCCGCTGCGCTCAAGCGAGGCACGGCGCATGGTACGCTCCCAGTGCGGGGGTCCTCGAGGAACAACAAGACGGGGGACACGGGGGCTGGTCCGTGGCGACGACAAACCAGCCCCGGCGACTCCGCGCTATTGGGGCACTCGCGAAGCAATAAAACCAGAAGTAAATAAATATATTTTCTTTCCTGAGTGACGCTAGCAGCGCAGCCTACTTCACAATTTATTTAACAAATGAGATGTACAGTACAGCCGATTATTGTCTATATATATGTGTGTGTCTCTGTGTGTGTGAATCCTGCAGTGCCGGATACTCCAGGACGACCGTTATTTAAGACTATATTGGAACAGAAGAAAACGCAAAAGCAACAACACACACATACACAAAAAGCAGATTGCGGAGGTCGCGGCTTACACGCCCAATCGGGCAACCCGCAGTCCTTGGTTACGTTTATCGCGATCTGTGGGGTGCCCACAAGCTTGACCCTTCTTATTAAATGTTTGACGGTTTTGTCGTTGTTTCTGCTTGTTGTTGTTTTGTATCGTTTCACGCGCGTGAAAATTCAGCAAAGCGTTAATATTACGTTGGATGCTTCTATAATCTTAGTGTTGTGGTTTGTAGAACCTTTGGTCCAACATATTATTGTTATATCGCACAATCCATGGCTTTAATAAAGCGTTGAATCTTGATTGGAGATGGGGTTCATTAGCAAATTAATCCGACTGATCGCCCTCTTTAATAGGCTAATCAATCAATAAATTCGTTAATTGAATATTCTCCAATTATATTACATCAAAGGCGTTAAAGCCACACATCTTTTATTATTTTTACTATGTCATAAATGGCATATTGCATTCCCTTCCTTTTTTATTTCCTTTTTTTTACAACTTCCCCACAAAGTTGGCTCCGCTGCTTAAAAAAGAAAAAAAAGTGAAAGCCGTTTACAACTCCCTGTAACGCCGAATTAGAGCGCAGCTCTTGAGGAGGAGGGAAGGCACGGGGGGCAGGGGGGTCACGTGACCTCGGAGAGGGGGTCACGTGGCCTGGGGGTCACGTGACCTCGAGGAGGGGGGATTTTCCCCGCTAAATTTAGCGGGGAAAATTTTCCGCTAAATTTAGCGGGAAAATTTCCCGCTAGATTTAGCGGGGAAAAATTTCCGCTAGATTTAGCGGGGAAAATTTCCCGCTAGATTTAGCGGGAAAATTTTCCGCTAGATTTAGCGGGGAAAATTTTCCGCTAGATTTAGTGGGAGAAAATTTTCCGCTAGATTTAGCGGGGAAAATCTTCCGCTAGATTTAGCGGAAAAATTTCCCGCTAGATTTAGCGGAAAAAATTTTCCGCTAGATTTAGCGGGGAAAATTTCCCGCTAGATTTAGCGGGAAAATTTTCCGCTAGATTTAGCGGGGAAAATTTCCCGCTAGATTTAGCGGGAAAAATTTTCCGCTAGATTTAGCGGGGAAAATTTTCCGCTAGATTTAGCGGGGAAAATTTTCCGCTAAATTTAGCGGGAAATTTACCCATCATGCACCGCGCGGTTACGCCGACGGCGACGCCAACGGCGACGCCGACGGCGACGCCGACGGCGACGGCGACGCCGCTCAAGCCGGAAACGGGCGCCTAAGAGCTGCGCTCTAATACACAACACCGCAACGATGGATATTGATGAGCCCGAGAGTCAGTGACCTCGCCCTACCCCCCCCCCGCTCGGAAATTTCGTGGGGGTGGGGGGTTCGGCCTCCACCCTGTGTACGCCACTGGATTGCATTATTTCATTTCTGACGACTCAATAAAAGAAAAACTATATAGCATACAAAATGTCGGTTTATTTGGCTGAACATCTATTTTTTAGAGGGCAGCTCTTAGGCGCCCGTTTCCGGCTTGAGCGGCGTCACCGTCGCCGTCGGCGTAACCGCGTGGTGCATTATGGGACATTTCCCATGACCGTGCGGGGAGGAGGAGGAGGGGGAGGAGGCCGAGGGCAGGGAGGAGGAGGGGAGGCGGCGGAGGAGGAGGGGGAGGAGGTAGGAGAAGGAGTAGATGGGGAGGAGGGAAGGGGGAGAGAAGGAGGGAAGGAGAAAGGAGGGAGGAGGCGAAGGAGGGGAAGGAGGAAGAGGAGGGAGGAGGGGAGGTGGAGTAGCAGGGAGGATGAGGAGGAGGGAGGAGGGGTATGCCCTCCCCTCAGTACCCTTCCTTTTCCTCCTCAAGACCTGCGCTCTAATTCGGCGTTACAGGGAGTTGTAAACGTCTTTCATTTTTGTTTACCGCTGCCGCATGCCAGCTGATTTTAATCGACAGGTAAATCGCGTCAAAATACTTTGCGTAACAGTATTACAAGTTGACGACTAGTTGTGGTCTTGAACTATGCAGTGGTTCTCAAATGGGGGTCCGCGGGACCTTTGGGGTCCGCGAAGGCATTCTAAGGGTCCGCGAAGCCCACCCTCATCAGTAAAACCCGGCAATAAAGTTGACTTTTTTTGATCGAGGAGAAATGTTTTCAGTCTTCGGGCGCGTTTTATTTGTGTGTGTCAATAAGAGAAGTCTACTTCACACTATCCTTAGTTATATGCATTTATTAAATCATTATTATATTTAACCTATACCTTTCCCCTCCTTCACCACAAACGGGTCCTCCATTATCTCCGCTGAACCACAAGGTGTCCGCAAAACATCGATGGTTGAGAACCACTGAACTATGGTATTGATTACAGTACATTAAAATCTTGCAATGGGCAGATCCTCACCTCTTATAGATATCTAGGTTACAAAATACGTTTCACAATATAAGGGTAGTCCACGTAACTTTGTGCCAAGGTTTCAAAATGTTTTGGTTAGGAAACGAAACTAAACGAATAAGTTTGTTCATTGTTTGGAGCAAATCATGTTATTTCTGTATTTTGTACAATTAATTAATTATTTAATATTGATGAATGAACTTTTGAAATATTAATTTACAGAAAAAGTTTCAATGGAAACGTTGTAAAGTCTCCTGAGAAACATCAAATTAAGTGGTCTCTATTAAGAAACCTCAACAGGGTTCGTTTTGCCGCGATAAAAAAAGTGCCAAAATATTGAAAAAAAAACAACGCGAATTTGTTAACAGCGCTTAGTCAACAGTGCTCTATTAGGCTGGCAATCCTAGTTTATTCAAGCCACGGCTGAGAGCGTTGCTACGCATGGTGCCCATGCGCAAAGTTAGACGTTTTTTTCATAATTCGAAAAATTATTTCCAAGGCCATAAAAGCGTTAAAGACCTTTTTACCTAAATTGAATCATTCATAAGGTAATTATTAACCTTAATAATTAGTTAACTGGCAAAATACAAATATTGCCTGACTTGCTTCAAACAATGAACAAACTTATTCGTTTAATTTCGTCTTCCTAAAATGCACCAAAATATTTTTAAATATTTGGCTCATGTTACGTGGAATTCCCTGTGTGACATGACGACGCAACTGAGCTAACAGCAATAATATTTTCAGAAATGTCACGACAGTTTTTGGACAAGCCGTTCCAGTCTACCTATTAAAGGGACCATGAAACGATCCTGAAATCGAATTTCCTCCACCGATCGTCGAAAAAGATGTGAAAAGAAACACAAAAACACAAAAATAGGGGCCAAAAAAATTTTCGCGATAGAACTTCTAAAAGAAAACTGGACTTTTTTGCGCCTTCTTTTCTTCGAAAGCACTCTGCCTTTTCACTGCAATGCATCCGTAGAATCGCAGCACGTCAACCAGAATCCACGTCGCCTATTGGTTAAGAGCCTACCTGACCAGCACCGCGATCATAAACAATAAATAGCCGGCGAATGTTTCCTAAAAGTTTTGTTAAATAATATTCAGATCCACATTTCGTAGCATAATTAAAGATGTGATGAAAATTGCCAAATTTGATAATGCTGAGAGCAAAGCGCCATCTATCGTGTGGTAAATGAAGCAACTACTGCGCTTGCGCAATAGGGCCGACAGTGTCGCTCAGTTATTTGGTCCAACCGACCAACGAACGTTTCTGTTTCTACGTGTTCTTCTCGCGCGTCCCGACTTCAAGCAGCAAGAAAAAAGTACTCGAAACAGACCACGACGAACAAGAACGCTGGATCCACAAACACCTGAGAAAACCTACAATGGCACACGAATCCACCGAGTCCGACCAAGCGACTCGGTAGAACATAGGCCTAGCAGGCACTCCGACTCGACGCAGCGTTGCTTCAACGGTACTTGGCCAAGACCGTCTCGCCAACGACCGGCTTGGCGTGCTGAATGGAATGTGCCCGACAGACGCCTGTGACCTCTTCCCGTAATATAGTTTGATCGCTGACCTCAATTTTAGATTAAGAGGTGAGGTCAATCTCTTCCCTTGTCGTCTCCTTGTTTTCCTAGGCAGTGTTGACGAACACTGTCGTCGAATAGGGACTCTCGTCGATTCATATCCTTGTTTTGTGTGATAACGAAGGTGCGCTTACCAACAGCGCGAAGACAGCACTTTCATCAAACGCGCGCGTCCGCTCCGAGTGTGAACAGGTATTTACGTGGCTCTTGCTGGCACTGCCGTAGTTCGAACGTATCTTTTTTGACGTCGGCTCGCTCCTGCATCTCTGAGGCCGCGAAACGCCGCGGCAATTTGTTTCCATCTACGTCACTTTGCAAATGACTGACACGGCCGCCTTTTACCAACAACGACAGTTGGGTTGACTTCTGGAGTCTTCATCGGAAGCCTCGCCGCACTTCCCAACAGGCATACCGACGTATTGAGTAGTCCCATGCTGTCGCTGTAGCGCAACATATATCATTGAATTTCGCTCATCTGCGATGCGTCCATGGCTATCGCGGCGATGAGAGGCGCCGATTCAGAAAATAGCTTCGGTGACATCAGCGCCATCTGCGCAGTAAAACCTACTGGCGCACCCCCAACTCGCCGTTGCTAACGCTCCCATTCTCCTACTGCGAAGAAACTTCCGGTTCCTGTGCCAGGGTACGTCACGACCATCAAAATTACGCCACAACTTGTTTTGCGGTCAGTTGGAGAGAAAGAAAAAGTCGATATTTCATTAATCTTTTTGTGTAGAAGTTAATAAACCGAGACGAAAACGGATGCCTGTTCGGCATTCAGTGAACGTTGAAGGTTTAATGTAAAAGTTATCTGGCAAAAGCAAAAAGGTCATTTCATGGTCCCTTTAAAGGAACACTGAGCGGCAATCACTACACTTTTTTCCTGACCAACATTGTTTACACTCAGCACCGTGACGGAGGCGAATAATCATGACAAAAAGAGCTATCGCAATTGTTCCCTCTAACCTATAGGCACATTCATACACTGATCGAATCTGCCCTAAAATTGCGCGTCGCCAAGTGAACATCTTCGTCATAGCTTGGCGTTTGATTTTTGTTCTTGACAAGATGTCGGTCCATTATTTGTTAAACGAAACAAAGTAGTATTTTATAGTCTGCTCGACATCGCAGCTATTGAATTGGCCACGTTTTGACGGTCTGCGTGCGCAATCCTCATGGTTCCTCCACGCACTCCTGTGTACTTTGCTTTCGTTCAGCCCACAGACACAAAAAATTGCTAATCATCACACACAAACACAAAAAAAGAAAATTCGAGGACGCTTAAGCACTTCTATTTGTTGTGAATGCCAAAGCATGAATGCCGTTTTCGGCTCCCTTAGTTTGTCTGCGGCGTACTAGAGCGGACGGCCACATTTCGCTCATGCCGAGGTTGCAGTCGGCGGCCGAACGCGCGTGCTCATGAAATGGCCGCGCCGCGCTGAGCTTCGGCCGTGCAGCCACTCCGGAGTTTGCCCGTGCAGAGGTCTGCTGGCTGGGCGGCCAGCCTCTCCCCTTTCACCGGCGGCCGGGAATCTCCGCCGCGCATGAAGAGGGCTTCTCCGGTGCCGTTCCTTGAAACTACGCTGCGCGAGAGCCAATGGGAGCCTCGTTCCTTGAAACTGCGACTCGCGCCAGCCAATGGGAGCCTATCCATCGGATTGCTGCTACAGACGACAGGTTTCGCTTCATTGGGACAGTGGAGTTTAGGTGCCGTTTGGCGCGGCTTCAGAAGCTGATAACGCTGGTTCGCTCCATGGGACAGTTAATGCTTTCACATTAAAAGGCAATAGCAGACTTCTATATGTTTAAGGTAATTTGAGATAATTTGAAGGTATATTTACTTTATGATGTATATCTTAAAGGTGATCGGCCCTTTATTTAGGTTATCAAATGTCTCAGGCAGTAATGAAATGTATATTTTGTTATAATCAATAAATTTGACTGTATGAAGTTCACATAACCACGGAGTCAAGACAGGCTGTCAAGGCTGGCGAGCACGACGTTCTCGGGCCAGACAATCTCCGCCTCCACCAATCTTTAGGTGCGTTGTATTATTTTGCCGCCTTATCCTCTCTGCTATCGACCGGATCGTTCCAGCACTACGCTAGACCTCATGAAACGCAAACTGTTTTATAGATGTTACCTTATATAACACTTAGTTTTATTATATATATATATATATATATATATATATATATATATATATATATATATATATATATATATATAAAGTTATTAAACTAAAAACGACTGCCCACTTCATCACAAATATCTGAACTTGTGCAGTTTTGTTTGAAATTCTTGTTTATTACAATTGAAATACAAAACACATTTATCGCAGGTTACGTCTTGATTTTCGTGTGGCTTGTGGAGTCATGCGAATCTCAACTATTTTTCAAGTTGTCTATTTGATGGGCAACCTTTGTTTTGAGGACTTGTCTCAAGATCTTTCCGTTATCGGACTTGGGAAGAGATTCCATAAAGAAGACACCTCCATAGAGCTGCTTGAACTCTGCTACTTGACCTTTAAAACAGAAACCAAGGTAAGACAAACACGCATAATAGCTAATCAATCTCCCGCAAGCTCACCACTCCCTTGAGTAACCATATTTTGTAAAAAAAAAAGGAGAAAGACGTTAACATTTTGTGTTCATGTAGTTTTGAGAATTATAAAAAAAAGCATGGCACAAATCAAGCACATCTGCTCCTGTCGTGCCATGTACATTGTGGGGAGTAATTTAACTACTGTGTGAAAATAAGGAGTGGGCTAACTTTCTTGTACAATCAAGAAAAGTTGGAAAAACAACAAAAGCACTATTTTTAGATCTTATAGAGAAGCAAAGATGGCAGTACTTAAAGGGAAAAACAAAGATGACAGTAATGTTCGCTTATCCTGCCATCAGCCTACTATCCGTATTTACGCCGAGGCCATCATTGATCTGAAAACTACGATTACTAGAGTGGGCTATACTTTCGGTGTTTAAAAAAGAACATAGCAAATCAAGCCAGTTATAGACCATTCCATTTAGCGCTCTCTGGGCGGCACCATTTTGTTCGACAGCAGCGCCTTCTCCATACATCCAGGAAATTCAGCGGGTTTAGCTTGGTTCGGCGGGGTAAAACGAGAGAGAGGCACGCGCCCGACTCCGCTAGCAGACGACCAACCGGGAGGTTGCCATTCTCCATCTTTGAGCTGTACCAGCGGGCTGTACGGAACATCGAACTCTCGCTCGTGGCTGCCGTTGTGAAGTAGTCCGCGTTCTTAGAATAGTTATGGCTACTCCAAAATCAGCCTATAGCTGTCTGTTGTTCTATTTCGGTAAATGATCAACTAGCATATCTTTTTTCTGTTACTTCAGTCGGCAGTACTACCCTAAACTACTGCGCGTATTGCGGCAGGAGAGCAGGTTTTCATTTATTATTTCAGACTTCCACTCATGGTCGCTAAAGGCCTACACCAGTACGAACTTTGTGTAGTAAAAAAAGGTACAGACCGGATTTCGTTTTCGCCGGAGAGACCAGCCAATCTGACACAGTTTTCTCTATTTTCTTTATTTGCACGCAGGTAACAGCGCAATCGGACCCTGTTAGCTTTTTGATCTGCTATAGTATTACACGACAACTGGCATACAAAAATCTGCGTATCTGCGCTTGAAATTTTTAAAATGACGCGATTTTAAACGGAGTTTGCACGCCAGCCGATATAACTGCCCACTTGGCGGAGCAGACGACATGCGGGGTGAGAGGGAGAGAGCACTTTTTCTCCTATTACCCTCTCTGCTATGACCTAATGAAGCAGTCTGAAGGGTGAGTTATTTTTGGGGGTGGGGCATATCTCGGGATATTACGAAGGGTTTCTCTTCATTGTTACTTTGAAACAGATGTTAATGTAACATGGCCAAGCTCCCTGCTAGATAATAGCCGGCTCTAAAATGTTATCCAGAACCTTTTCAAGATTCATATTTCTGTTCCCCAATTTTAACTGAATACTTTGAAATCTTCAGATTAAAAAAAAGCTCGATCAATCAAAATGCATCATCTAATTTGGAGTGTTTTTTGATAGTCGTGATCGAAACGAAAAACGTGCATTTTCTCCAGTCACAAAAGCTTCGCATAGCCAAAAAATTCGCGAAACAAGATAAAAAAGTTATTTCGCATTTCGTGAAGTGTTTATGTTTACTTCAAGTATTTTATTGTGGATATATAGTAATGCTTGTAGGATTTTGTGCACAAGGCGAAAGGCATCATTTCTAGAGATCATTATCCATGAATATTTGGAGCTCATAGGCCGCTTTTT
>JAZHYW010057608.1:0-38661 GCA_037355805.1 Ixodes ricinus
CGTCTATGAATAGGGTTCCGCATTTTTTTCATATAAGTCCGATAAAATCTGAAAAATACTCGCCGGGATTATTTTTCGTCAATTTAGATTTAACAAAAAAACCTCAAATATAAAAAATAAATAGACAACAGCAAAAAAAAAATACTAAGTTTGGTTGGAGTACAGGAAGGCCACTTTAGTTAGTAATTTCTGAATATTTTTCAAAGGAAGTTTACCGTATATGTCGTCAGAGTTTGTCCAGGACAGCCGGTTCTTGCTCTTCTGATTCAGGGCAAAAAACGACTGTTGTGGTTTACTGCTTGGACCATACTATTTCTGCTTCTCAGGCCCAGAAATTTTATAGGAGAGGGACATGGCAGCTAAGGCTTCTATGCTTGCCAGTGACTACGTTCAGGTCTTTAGCGAATTTAAAGTATTGACGTCTTATCCAAACAACACTTGTTTGCAAGTTTTGTGATTTGACATTAGTATATTGCCAATGGCAAGGGCGCCAATGCCAAATCCAGCTAAAGAAATATCATTCAATCTAGGTGAATTTCGGGGTATATTTGTGTTTAGATAATATGCATTTTGTTTTTTTTTATTTGAGAAAATTGGGGAGACAGCGAAATTATTTCGAAATCTAAAAAAACAGAGAACTCTATATAACAAAAACAACTTTAAGAAACCTTGAACTTTTGTCGGAAAATAAACACCGATAAACGCCTTTCGGATTACACCAAAAATAAACTTCGAAAACGCGGACCCCTAAACATCACCCATCTAACCATCATTACAAAAAAAATTGTTTAACAAGCTTAGTTAATTATTCGAGTTATCGTGACGATTAGGTACCTATATATTGTGTGCCCCTGGCCGTACAGCCCACCCGCACAGTCCGCGCTTAAGTATGACTGTCACGGCTTTTCCTTCTTTTTCTAAAGCATTTGTTAAGGTAGCAAACATCCCTTTAGCCTGTATAATAGAAAATTAATTTTATATCTATTCAGTTAGATTACCCTGCCATTAGCCCCCGTACTGCTATTTTGACAAGGAACCCCATACATGCTGAGGATTTTTGGGTTCTGTTTTTTGACAAACTTCTGCATAGCAACATCAAGGCGAGCTTACGTCATGAAATGATGCACGCGTTACCACAATATTTCAATTGTTCAAACGGGTTTGCTGAGCAAGGAAGAATTCAACAACCTCCATTGTTCGAGGTTGCGCTTGATAAGTGATAAAACAACAAAAACAAGAAGTTCAAAATCTTCCCCGTACTTATTTGATTTTATTTGTTTTTTTATTCAGCGAGAGATTCAATATCAAACATCCACGTCTCACCAGCCGTTTGATTTTACGTTACTGCGATGCATCGAGAACTTTAGTCTTTCTGCACGTGCGAACCTCGCTACACAGCAACGGCACGAGCTATCGTGCACTGCCGTTTTCTTCCGCAAATATTCACGCATGCACGGAACGCTTGGTGAGATCGGTCTGCGTTATTTTCTTGTTGCGATGTTTTTTCAGCTGCATCAGACTGCGTTTACTATATGGAACATATATTTTCGTACCGAATCAAAACAGCCTTACAACAAATGCAGACGTTGCCGTATCGTTTGTGTTAACGAGTGGCAAGTGCAATTAATTGCTGATTGGCGGCATGTGCGAACTACAGGAGGTGCTTCTCTAGCTATCATCATCATCGTTTCTGACGTAGCGGGTAGGAAAGAACGATGACCTGGCGCAAATTCCTTGGCTAATCAGCCCCTTAATTTGTCAGCACAAGCCTGAAAATATATGAAGTTACTGGAATTTTCACTCATTCTATCTTAAAAGATATACCTGCCTCTGCACAAGTTTTGATTGTGTTGTTTTCTATTGCAATTTGAATAAAATATTGCAGACGCTTTCATCCATTGATATTTAAAAATGATAAAGTGACGGAATCAGTATTATCTTTGATCTAGCTGTTAAACTATATCATATATTTTGCATTGCCATGTTTGTATATTACGAGCTCTTCGCGACATAAGTTGAAGGACAAAAGACAGAGTAAAACGCGATGTTCAGAAAAATTTAACTAATTACATTTCTTTGATATTTTTTTCATTTAATATGTTTCAATTATTTAAACCAAATCGACGTAAAGGAACAAATGACGAGATTTACTAATTGGGTTCTTGTGAAATCTTGACTCAAAATAAGTTGAAACGGTTGACGTCAATTGATTTTCTCTATATTCACTGGCGGCGAATTTGAGAGCTCGGACGCATACACTCTGTGCAGAAATAAGTTATACATTAGAATAGCTTATGTTACTTTTATGATGCGTTTTTATGAACACGCCTTCCGTTCTGTATCGCGCAAATATTGTATTAGGACATCTTAAGGTTAACACCCCAAATGAGAATTTGTCAGGCTCAAATACCGTTAGCGAATTTCGAACTGCATTTTAAAAGCGTTGGGGCTTCAATCCACGCTGTGAAGGTGGTTGCCAGCGAAGCTGTGGTATCAGCTGCAACGATTGTCCACTGCACTATATCAAATGCCGCCGCTGGTCGCAGCACGCCTCCGCTGGTTGTGTTGCCGTTTCCTTTCCCTTGCTACTCCAAGTATTCACGCTGCCCCTCTGGAGTCCTAACTGATGCGTGCCCACACATAGAGGTGCTGCAACAACAAACGAAACCAGTTGCTATTCGCGTCTCCAGCTCGTTGCTCGCCCTCCCGCGGCGGAAACGGGAAGCGCTCTAGTGAGGGTCCCCCGATTCTCCTGCTCAGCGGGCACGGCGGAACTGCGCGCGATCATGGCTCGCGAAATGTCATTTCCGAACGCAAACAACACTCTTCACTGTCCCAACGTAGTGCTGCAGCCGGTATGGGATTGTACCTTACTAGAGAGTTTTAGTATTGCGTATAGAAGCAAACGAAAGCGCTGTGCGTTTGCGTTAGAGTTGCGTGCCCCACGTTGTGAGTGCGCCTCATCGCCATGCGCCAATCCAAGACCGCAATTTTGGGCTCCGCGCACGCGCTAACGAAAACACACAGCGCTTGCGTTCGCTCGTATACGCAATACTAAAACTCACTACTGTTTCACCGGCTTCCAACGCCAACGCAACGTGCTGCAGTGAGCAGACGTGCAAGCAGGTAGGCGTTCCTTCGAACTGGAAAGGCTGAGATTGGCAAAACGACGGCGCGTAAAAATGAAAGTAACTAAATGTTATAAAAAGATTAGTAATTAAAAAAAATCTATTTTTATTTTTTTGTTTTGTTGTGGGGCATTTGGTCTGGAAGGATTTTGGCGGCGACTTTGTAACTCTTGCCGATTGTCAAAAGTCGCGACTTTGATAGCAAAATATGCTTTACCCACAATTAATGTAATTTTACATGGATTTCTCACATTAGCGAGAATGTTTTGATTGATTTTAGACTATTTTTATTTTATAACTTGGCAATTAAAAATGCTGCATTTGGCACCAGTGATGATAATTAGCACAGTTTTGATTGTCATACTTGTTCTGCGCGTTTGAAATTAGATCATAAGCAACAAATTATATTAGAGCTTGAAAAATTGCGTATTAAAATATCTGAATTTTAATATTATTAATATTAATACAAATCACGGCAATGTATGCTCCCAATTAACGCCACGATCACAAAAATACGCCATTTAACCATAATAGTCTTTCCAGAAAGGTATCATTTTTGTTTTTCTTTTTAGCATATGAAAAACTCTGACATCGTTATCAAGATAGACAAACAGTCAAACACTGGATGCAATATAAAGTCCTATGCGTCACGCGTTGCTATAAAAAAACACACACACTTCAGCTGTCTGACTCGGATTCCGTCTTTGGGTTGTTGTAGTGAGAACAGCGTTTATTAATTTATACGTTTTGTGGACATATTGTAAAAATTGGATTTATTCTGTTATTCTTGTGCTGGGAATAATGTTAAAGCAATTAATCATCTAAATACCCAAAACCCATTAAAAGGCCCGCAGTTCATTATTTCACATGACAATTATCTGAGCGAGAAAAGGCAGCGAGAACGCACAAATATCAGCACTGATGTTTTCCACAACTACAATATTCTATGTTACCTCTAAGGTGTATGAAAGACCCTGTCTTTAAAGGGACACTGAAATCTCCAAAATATTTTGAAGTGCCTGAATCGAACATGTATGTCACAAAATAAAGTTTCCGCGAACAACTTCTTTAACTAAATAATTACGATGTGAGACACATCTTGAGTTATGAAAGAATTCGAAATTAAGACCTATATCGAGAAATTAAATCCAAAATAGATGTTACTTTCAGTTTAGCTGGAGTGACAATCACCTATCTGTTTAGTTCTTGGTTCAAAGCATATGAAAACATTTTTTTGTGCATCTTTGGGGTCACTTTTTGGACATCGAAGTTGAGCTTCTTTACGTCGAAATATCTCTTGTCGTTTAATTAAGGTGACCTCGTAGTCAATATTTGCTGTAGGCGTAAGTTTTCATAATCCGCGCTGGTCATTTATGCCTCGATAAAACTAAAAAAACTAAAACAACAGTGTAGATCAAGTAGAAAGCATTCAGACCGTCGACACCAAACATGTCGTGCTTAAAAGTTTTTTCGGTGAGTCTTCGTTTTAGGCACCTACCGCTTCAAGCAATTCATTGCTGCGGCGAATTCGCTAACATTAATGATACAGCAAGTAAAATTGTGCTAATGTTTTAATAACGTTCTGAATATGTACGAAATATTGTTTAGAGTCGATACTCCGTTCACCGCTAAGTTGACATGGCGGCTAAAGCTACGTGCTGGTTCGACCAGTCAACAGTCGGTCTTGCACCACGTGATCACGCTCCTTGCGCATACTCTCGGGAGAATAGCGGGGTCAGACAATTAAAGCAAGGAATAAATTGGACTGACGAACACGCAACTTCCATCGCCCTATCAGCTCAGCGGAGAACAAGGAATAATGCCAGAAAGAAAGTTGCAACAAAATAAGTAAAATAAGCACATTTCGGTACAGCATTCTCACATGCTGTAACGGAAAAAAATCGAACTCAAACTTCACCGTCACGCTTAGTTCCAGTAGACTTAATATTTTTATCGCTAAGGTGAAGATTTAGAGCAACGAAACAATGAAACTGTGAAGTTCTTTAGCAACACTGGCTCATAAAGTTTGTCTGAGTAATGTATCTGAAAATATAACTGAGCAAAGAATATCCAGCTCGCTGTGACGTTTGTGGGTTTGACGTAACCACCTCTACCTTAGATTCTGCTTTCCAATTCTTTCACGATATAAAAGCGACAAAGTCCAGTGCAGAGGTCTGTGTTTTGTTCAGGCTTATTCCTTCTGCACACGAACTAGTGTATTCTTTCGCCATGGTTTCCTGCTGTATTGCGGCGCTTTTTCTCTCAGCACTAGGTAAAATGCCTTATTCACATACTCGTATATAATGAGGGATTGGTCTATTTCTGTCTATTAACGTCAACTCATGGCTTTTTTCAGTTAGAAAAAATTCGTGCTGAGCTCTTTATGGGGTGGCTGTTTGTTGAAACATCATCATACAATAAATCCCTGCCCGTAAATTAAGTTGACTTAATGTTAGAAATAATGTTAACCTTAAATTGAGGAACAGAACGATGTGTTTCATTTTCTGTCATTCCATCATTACGATATTTCTGATCAGTGGTAAATTAATCATCAATATTGTTGCCATAATAACTTTCTTGCACACAAAATCCAGACAGCCGTAAAAGGAGTTGCACTTTAACGTTACGTAAAATAGCTGATTATTAAATATCAATAGTTCAAGCGACTTGAATCAGGGTGATATTGTTGCTGCTAAAAGTATATGTGAGCTTTTTTATTTCACAAGACCACCTTTCGGAGACATGGCGGTTTAGTTCCAGATTTTAGCGACACGTGGCGTATCGACCTTCAAGCTTTTTCGAAGCGTAGCTTCGCGCGTCGATCACAATCTCGCCCTTCTTTCCCGTCATTCCCCTCACCGTCCTGCTACGAGGTGTTGCTACCAAATACTTTACTAGGTTGCTACCAAATACTTTACTAATACGCCTCGTAAAGTATTTGTTGCTACGGTCCGCCGGTGCCCTCTCCTTCTCGCGCCGTCTGTCCACTTCTGCGGCCGCGTGCTGCGTCATGTGCAAGGAGCGTGAGCGTTACAAAAATCCTTAATATGTACAAGATTATAACAAAAATTGCCTGCAGAAATCACTTTTGTTGTTATCTATGAAATGCGATAGCATTTGTCATGAGACTTACGACACAGCTCACTGTGACTACGACGACGCAAATTTTGAGCGAACACTGTATCTTATGAATCGGTTCACGACGCAATCATTGACGTCAGCGCGACTGCAGCGCGCCACTTCAAAATGGAGTGATGATTCGCCTCTGTGCAATCGTTTAATGTTCAAGCTGTTTCCCCATTATCACTGCAGCTTCGTGTGTGTCTTCTCCTGTCTCGTGTAATCGTTTAATGTTCAAGCTGTTTCACCACCATCATTGACCATGTCCCAACTAGCTGAACTTAAGTTGCTTCGTAGCTTGGGCGCGTATGTAAAGGTGTGCTTACTGCCGCTCAGTGTATGCGCGGCGCCGGGTTTATCTGCTTGCGCCGCAGCCACGAGTGATTGCTTCGTAGCTTGGGCGCAAATGTGAATGTGTCGCGTAGTGCCGCTCAGTATGCGCGGCGCGCGTGTATCTGCTTGCTAGGACGACGTCGGAAGGACGACATCTAGAACGACCTCTAGGACGGCCTGTAGGGCGACGTCAAGGACGACGTCTAGAATGACCTCTAGGAGCGACCTCAAGGATGACGTTTAGAACGACGTCCTAGAGGATGACGTCAAAGACGACATCTAGAACGACCTCCAGAGCGATCTCAAGGAAGACCTCTAGAACGCGTCAAGGACGACGTCAAGGGCGACCTCTAGGACGACGTCGAGGACGGCGTCGGCATACGCGCAGCGCCTGCTTATGCGGACGTGATGCGTATGCGGATGTCCTGCCTAAGCGGAGGCGCAGCGCATACGCACGGCGCATTAGAGGCAAGAGGCCGGATTCTCAAAGCGAACTTACGACGAAAAGACTGCGTACGACAAATTTGAGAGAAAATCCGTATTCTCGAATACGAAATTGTCGTAACTTTTGTGCAGATTACGACAGAATCCTACGACAGGTCCGAAGCTGTCTTACGCACTTTTTACGATCAAATCAACATGGCCGACAGCGTCGCTCAGTTATTTGGTCGCGATGACCAACGGACATTTATTTTCTACGTGCTCTTCTCGCGCGTCCCGACTTCAAGCAGCAAGAAAAAAGAAGGAAGTGCTTGAAACCGACCACGACGAACATGAACACTGGATCCGCAGACACCCGGGAAAAGCAACAAAGGCAACGATCCCACCGACCAAGCGAGTTCGGCAGAATATCAGGCCTAGCAGGCACTCCGACCTGTTCCGGCGCCGCATTTCTCCGACGGTCCTTGGCCAAGACCGCCTGCCCACGACCGGCTGGCTTGCCGAATGGAATGTGCCCGCGCGACCCTTGTCGACCCTTCCCGTATGAATAGTTTGATAATCTAAAATAAGAGCACCGACTTGACACAGCCTTCCCAGTGGGAGGCATCTTCAGCAGCTACAAAGCAAATGCAAGGTTCAACCTCAAGTCACCGCTATTTATCAGTAATGTCCGTATAAGCTTCGTGGAGAGGGCCGCGGCTTTTGTTACACACGGATGTGTCCCTGCGGACAAACCACGATTCTAGGAGTTTCCGGGGCCCCCATCTGTCCTCCCTCGCCAAGGTCGTCGCGGCAGCAAAGTCAAAAGAATGCCCCATTGTCCACGTATGGTCCACAAGTTCAGTCTTTAGTCGCGTCGCGTGGGATGCGTACGTGACGTCACGCTTGTGTTCTTTGAGTCTGGTCTCTCTCCTCCGTCCGGTTTCACCAATGTAGGACGCCGGGCAGTCACTGCAGGGGATCTTGTAGATAACGCCTCTCTGGACGTTCGGCGGGGTTGGGTCCTTTGGTTCGGAAACGGAATTTCCGAATTAGTTCTAGTATGGCTTGAAAACAGTTCGAATGCCAAGGGGCCTCAAAGCGCGACTGAGAGGTTCGGAGACTCCTTTGACATAGGGGATGCACACTACATTCTTATCTCTTTCTCTTTCACACGGTTGTACATTTTGTTTCATTTGGTTGTTGACCTCGTCAACAAAACGCTTAGGGTAGTGACGTTTCTTTAAAGCTTCCTGTAAATGAGTCATCTCATTTGCGCCATGGAGCTCGTTAGATGGCACGGTATTTGATCTGCGTACAAACGATCGCACTACTGATTTCTTGTGTTGCACTAAGTGATGGGACAAAACATCCAAAAAATTATCTGTTTCACATGGTTTGCGGTACACACCCGTTTCAATCCTGTGGTTCGGTTCGCCTGTCCTCATTACACACTACATCTAGAAAGGGCAACTTGCCCTGCTGTTCTGCCTCGCAAGAAAACTGTATCGCGGGGTGAACACTGTTTAACTCTCGGTGAAAATCGTTAGCATGACATTTATCTAAAATGACGAAAGTGTCATCCACATATCGGCGGTAAAATTTGACCGGGAACGCAACTGTTTTTAGCACTTTCTCCTCAATATGCTCCATAACAAGATTGGCAACACTGACAGATACCGGGCTTCCCATTGGACACCCGTTCACCTGATGATACGTCTCTCCACGGAAGGCGAAAAAACACTGGTTCAAGCAAAAACGCAAAAGTAAAATTATATCATCAACGTGAAGTGACGTGCGTGCTACCAGGCTTTGATCATCAAGTAGACGCTCGCGTGCGACATCAATGGCAACATCGTTAGGAACATTAGTGAAAAGGGATACTACATCGAAAGAAAACATGCCTTCATTCGGAAGGAGGGTTTGGGCGCGGACCAACTGAACGAATTCTTGCGAGTTCTGCACACAAAGACCATTTTTGCCTGTCACCGGCGCCAGTAACTCTACCAAATATTTTGACAGGTCGTACGTGGGGCTACCAATAAAGGATACAATCGGGCGCAGAGGACATTCTGGTTTGTGCACTTTAGGTAGGCCGTACATTTTAGGTGTGCATCCGTCGGAGGAAAAAAGGCGGCGGTACAGAGAATCATTCATCCTACCCTTCTTTCGAAGTTCTCGGAGGTGATCAACTAAAGAACGTTCGGTTTTCCCAGTTGGGTCGCGGGCTAGTTTGACAAAGTGTCTGGGATTACTAAGAACATTATAGATTTTCTGGTCGTAGTCGGTCTTGTCGAGGACCACCGTTCCCCCACCCTTATCAGCACGCACAATGACGATCGACTCATCAGCTCTCAACTCCTGCAACGCCTTGCTTTCATGCTGGTCCAGGTTTGGCTCCGGCGGCTTGGCATTGTTGAAAATGAACAGCACACGATTCCGGGCAAGGTTGACGCCAGTCTCGCTAGATATGTGTCGGAGTTCTTCCTCGATTTCGACAATAAAGTCACGCTTGGGGACGTATCGAGGTGATTTGAGGTTGAACACTTACATTTGCTTTGTAACTACTGAAGATGCCTCCCGCATGGGAGGCGAAACGTGTAATGAAATTGTTTTTTCTGTTGTGTCAAGTCGGTGCTATTATTTTAATTATGACGTCTCCCGGCTTTTGGAGTATTTTTGAATAGTTTAATCGCTGAACTGTATTTCAGTGGTCAATCTCTTCTCCTTGTCATCTCCTTGTTTTCTGAGGCAGCGGTGACGAACGCTGTCGTCGAAAAGGGACTCTCATTGATTCTATCTCCTGGTTTTGTGTGATATAGAGCTCAAACAAACGCCGTATAAATTACCTTCGCAACACGGTATGTACACCCGGGAGCGATATGGAGAGTGTTGAATTCACAGCGCAAAATGACAAGGAAGGATAGACAAAGGAGACAGGATAGAGCGCTGACTAACAACTGACGTTTAATGAAAAGGAGAAAGAAGAAAAAGACACGGAATTCAACATAATGAATTCAACATAATGATCAACCAACTAGCCCACCAGATGATCGTGATATGAAGGTGAACAGCCCTCTTCTTGTTTTTGACGCTCCTGCAAGTTTTGGAACAAGCTCTGTTCCAGAAGAGGGCTAGAACGCAAAGTTTAGACCCTTGGCCACGTACCATTTGAGACGTTGATAGTTAATATAGCTTTAGGGAGCCGTAAAACAGGCAATATACCAGGTAAGGTGTTCACCTTCATATTGCCGGTGGGTGTACACTTTGTTATTAGTATGCCATTTTTATTCTGACGCGACGCTACGTCACTGTCGAGCTATAACAGTTCGTGGGAGCTACGCGATGCCGGTCCAACCTTCCTTTGCCGAGTGTCACGTCAGTATCGAGTTGCAATCGTAAAAGATCGGTCCCGAAGCGCTTACCAACAGCGCGAATACAACACTTCGATCAAACGCGCGTCCGCTCCGAGTGTGAACAGGTATTTACGTGGCTCTTGCTGACACTGTCGTAGTTCAAACGTAGCTTCTTTAACGTCGGCTCGCTCCTGCATCTCGGAGTCCGCGAAAAACGCTGCGGCAATTTGTTTCCATCTACGTCGCTTTGCAAACGACTGGCACGGGGCTTTTACCAACGATGACAGTTGTGTTGACTTCGTAGCGATCGAGTTCGTAGCAGTCAACGAAGCGTTTAAATCGTGTTAGCGTCGATATATCACTGCACGGACACGAACCCCATACAAGCGGTGGTGGAAAGGCCGCCTGTGTTTATGAGAAACAGCTTGAACACTAAACATTTACACACAGACAGGACAGGACATACACAGAGCTGGCTATGAACGTGTAGTTAGCCTGTGTTTGTTATTAAAAATCCACGTGCTCCGAACTATGCCGAGCTCTCCGATTGGTTGTTGGTGTTGCCGAAGACGCCGTCGCCATAGCAACAGCACCGGAAGTCGTCGTTTCTCTGTAAGAGGTCGTAACTTTCCTCGCTCTCACTTAAGAACGCGTTTGTGAATACCGTACTCGCCTCGTCTCACGATGATCGTAACTTTACGAACTTCGTAGCTAAGTTGTCGTAGGTAAGAGGGTTTTCATGAATCTGGCCTCAGATACCGTATCGCGAAAACCGGGTGAAGTAGCTAAAGCTAGTGCCACTAAATAAGCTACGCCTCAGAGTAACGACACTTGGCCATATTGTGTCTTAAAATCATGGTTGCCAGTTATCTGAAGCTTTATCGGAAATCACGGGAAACGCATTTCTGCCCTCCACAAATGTTTAAACGGTTCGCGACAGAGCAAAGCAATATTACACGAGCTTTCTAACACCGAATCTAATCCTGTCGAGGTCGCACTTTTGAATTATGACGATCAGCAGTTGCGTCTGCTCTGCATACGAGCCAAAATGGCGGCGCCCACAACGATGTCGGGGAACGGAGTGCCGATACTCTAAGCGCAGCTTATTTAGTGGCTCTAGCTAAAGCCGGGGTCACACTGCTCATACATCGTAGAAACGATAGTCTGCAAACATGATGTCACCGCAATATCCGTGGTTCGAATGCCGCGTGCCAAGTTTTCTCCTTGAACTCGTTGCCATGCGGCATTCGAAGCACGGATCTAGCGGTGACTCGCGTTCGAATCTGTACGCAGACTGTCTTTTGTATCATGTAGAGCCACTAAATGAGCTGCGCTTAGAGTATCGGCACTCTGTTCTCTGACATTGCTGTGGGCGGCGCCATTTTGGTTCTTGTGCAGAGCAGACGCAACTGCCGATCGTCATGATTCAAAAGTGCGACTTCTTCAGCATTAGATTCGCGGTTAGGAAGCTCATGGAATATTGCTATTCTCTATTGTAAACTGTTGAAACATTTGTTGACGACATAAAAACGGTTTCTGTGATTTTTAAACAAACCTTCAGATAACTGGCAACCATGATTTTAAGCCACCAGTATGGGCCAAGTGTCGTAACTCTGAAGCGTAGCTTATTTAGTGGCACTAGTAGGATGTATACGCAGTGTGACTCCGGCTTGAAAGGTATGCTCAACCAAACATTTCAGTGTCTATAGAAATTGGCATCTTTCCACGAGCCAGGAGCCGCCGGTGAGCGCGAGCACACGCAATGAAATTGACGTCATAGTTCTCCATTCCCGCTTAAGATGACAGTGAAATGTGTGGGCTCCGGGTAAAAGGAGAAAAGACAGGCTTTTCATCTCCACAGTGGGGTCTTATATAAAAAAGTAGGCGATAAATTGGTCTAACAAGCAGGTAGCTTTCACTTGTGGAGGTGAAAAGCCTGTCTTTATTCTAATTTTCCTCGGAGCCCACACATTTCACTGTCATCTTAAGTGTAAATGGAGAACTATGAGTCAACATGTTCTGGCAGACTAAGCTCCTGCTGTATAAACAACTAACTACTAATTTCTTTTGGAGAACTATGTTGTAAATTTTACTGCGTCTTCTTGCGCTGACTGGCGGCTGCTGGCTCGTGGAAAGATCGTGCACCACTTATTATGGACACTAAATGTTTAGTTCAGTATCCCTTTAAAGGGGTCCGGAAACGAAATGACGTGGCCGCGAGCTCTACCTTTCAGAAGGGTGGAAAGCTGGGCTAGTGGCTAGTTATTCATCCTGATTTAAAGACTCTCAAAAGGCGAGGACAAAGTAAGAAAACTGATACGACGGACAAGCGGTCACTCTGGGGTTTCAATAAATATACCAGTTGCGAGTGAGCGCTTGTCCGTCGTACTATTTTCTTACTCTGTCCTCGTCTTTTGTCCGTTTTTAAATCAGGATCTCTACCTCTCGCTTCGAAATCGGTCAGCGAAAATCGCAGTGCATATCGCGCTCGTGACGTCAATGGCTCCTGCACGGTCAAGGGTGCTGTAGTTGCTGAGCGTCGCCGCTTGGTGGCGTCAACGTGTGACAATCTCGCCTAGATAGTAATATCCGAGGACTGTACGTCCTATGGCCTATACATAGCTTGCCCATAACATTATTCCTGGCCATGCCGGTATTTTATGTGCCATGAGCGTTCGGTTCACCGTATTAGTTTCACACCGCAGCTCGAGGGAACCAGTAAATGAACCTTCAGTACCTAGCAATGGCGACACCTGCAAGCTATGTATACTATAAGGCAAGGGTGGCCAAGCGGCGGCTCGCGAGCCGCATGCGGGTGCTCGCGTGTTAAAGTGCGGCTCGCGACTCCCTCCCCTACCCCCAACTCCCCAACTCCCTCCCGGTCACACGAGCGCTTCGCCCAAAAGAGAAATGGAACGCGTTTTAAATCGAAAGACAGGTTGCGGTTTGGTAGTCTTGTGATACTGCTACCTCACGTACAGTTGGACTGATTTTGACTCGAATAGATTGAAAGTAGTTCGAGAAAGTAGTCCACCAAGTCACATTCAGGACTAACTAATTCCACAAGAGAGCCAATACTGCCGCGAACTGGCGCTGCTTCTTAGCGGCCGATGACGTGGCGGCAATCCAACGGAGGTTCACAGACCGCCACCAGGCGCAATCTTGAAATCTGTTCATTTGTTTTAAAATCAGTTTTTCTTTGACTTTTCTGCCGGCAGCCCAGAAACAATAGTATAGACTGGTGTTTCTGGGCCGTCGCCACAACATATTCCATATCTAAACTAAGAAATAAGAGCAAAAATTCCGTTTCAGTACCTTTTTAAGAATGCTATCACATTAAAAGAGTTTTGTCTTAGAAACTTTGGAACATTTAACCTTCCTCATAGATATTTCTATTGCAATAAACATACCGCCGGATACCATGATGATTTCCCTACAGACTCATAGTTGTTTCAAGTTACTGTCAGAAACAATTGGTCCACTACAATAACCTGAATATAAGACAAAACTGATGAATGGTCAGTGACAGAGTAAGAATTCAGTAGTAGCACAGCCTCCAGCAGTTGTTCTTTGCCATTCGCCGTGCTTTTGATACGCGTGTGACGAAGTGCTATCAAATGCTGAAAGCTGGAATTGGGGGCGGAGCATCTACTGAAAACTTATTCCGTCACCAACAATAAATTGTAAGCTTGCAAAGAAAAAAAAAAGAGCAGTCTTCTTGTAAAAATTGTTTGCAATACTGTGTAAACCCGGGTATAAGTGGTGTGAGAAATAGCAACAGTTTGTGAACGAGGGCGAAGTTGTAGAAATAAATCAAAGCGAGATTTTGATACACTCTACCATGCGGTAATTCATATCAACATTTTTTTACAAATTAGTTATGCCAATTTTTAAAAAACTTTCTTTATTTCATACACAAAGTGACTATGTACTTAAAGAAAAAGTTAAGACCCCAACCGACACGTATGCTTGAATTCAAACGAACTCACTTTAGTAGCACTTCTCTCCATTACGAGTATCGTTCGCGCGTGTCACGTGGCTTTTATTATTAAGTTGAAACAAGACAAAAATAACTTGACATGAGTTTATAGCATGACTTCTTTTTGCTTGCAGTGATTTATGCTGGTAATGGAGCCACCGCCGCCGCAGTTTCCGGTAAGAAGTAACACCAACTAGTTGGGTGATTTAAGATAATATAAAACAAAACTTTGCATGTCAAATTTTTTAAAGTCACTCAATATTTTCGGATGTTATTGCCTGACTTTTACCATAAACAAAACTATAAATATGTATAATTAAAAAAAATATCGGGACACAAAAAAATTGTACATCGTGAAGATGTGGGCACGTCGCATTTGATCGCGCCGTCGGGGTTATCGCGTTTTGTAATAAATAGCATAATAATACTTGTAGTAGAATTTCAATAAATAAAAACTAATGTATGTGTGAAAATAAGTAATTACAAACAATAGGAAGCGCTAGTTCTTTTATAAGTACATAAAAGTTATCAAATAGTTCACTGCGAAATTCGCAGGTTCGGATCTTATGATATATTGTCACGAATGACAAGTGATGAGGCGACGAAAAGTGAAGTAAACTAAACGTTTAATAGGGCGAACTTGTGCCCAAAAAAGAAAAAAAGAAAACAGAAGATACCAATAGAGCGTCGCGGGCGTCGATAGCGGCGTAACAGCAGGATCGAGCAGCTTGGGCCAGACTAATGGCGAATTCCACTGGTCGTTTTGGAGCGCGCCGGGATCGACTTTTCTGGAGCGAGCCTATTTCACTGGGCGATCGGGATCGAGACGGACGTGTTCCACTGGTCGTTTTGGATTAGCTCCCGCTCCAGATCTCGATCTGGATCCGAGAAAAGTCGCTCCGACGATTTCGGCGGATTCAACCGGAAGCCAGCCGGGCCAGCCCTCGGCGCACACACGTGACTTCCTTTCTCGCGGGGCATCTCGCCTGATCTCGCCCATCTCGCCTCAGAATTCGTAATGGCCGCTTGCTTACCCCTTGGCTCGACAGCCGGTTCGTTTTCCAGGAAGGAGAAGAAGGTTTTGCCGCGCTACGGGCATTCCGGCAATCTTTGCTAGAAGCTCCTGAGCCATTCCTGCCGCTCGTGCGTCGAACACGTGTTAGCGCCGCGATTGCGAAAACGTCTTCGAAACGACCGCGGCGGCCGCGGAAAGGGGATTCCCGGGCAGTTGAATGACGGGAAGGCATCCGCCGATCCCGGAGCAGTGGTCATGTTCCACTGGGGATCCGTAGGCGGCGCGACCCCGTTCGGATCGTGTGCTCCATTCCGGATCTGGTCAACTGATCCCGGCGCGCTCCAAAACGCCCAGTGGAATTCGCCATAACTCCGGCTCACCACGCGGAGCACCTTTTGTACCCGCGTGTGTCTCTGGAAAATTCAGCCTGGAACATTCGGCGCGTAGAACATTCGGAACTCGATCGGAGGAGAATGTTCTCGAACTTAAGAGAACGTCAAGTTGAAAGAATAAATAAAAGGGCAGTCCGCTGACTGGAATCAAACCTAGACCTTCCGCTCAACAGTCAAGCGCGGTAACCACTCGGCCACGCACGCGCTCGCTCGCCGACGCGCGTGGCAACATTTGTATCCCATAGATGAGGTTTTGATAGTAGTGTTGCAGGATGGGCACCCCCATTCCGTTCCAATTTCATTCCGGGGAATTAGAGTTTCCGACAATTCCATTCCTTTCAACTCCTCGGAATGGAAACAGTGGGCCCATTCCCACTTCTGGAATGACCGAACTCCTCCATTCCATTCTTCTAATTCCTAAACGTGAAGAAATGGCCATTAAAAGCCACATTGTGTTACTGAAAAAAAAAATAAGAGCATAAAGCTGCTGACGTTATCAAACGCGGAAACGTCTGAAAAGCTATGCAAAAGCTTCCTCAAAGCACTCATTCTACTAAGCCGAAGGGTGGTCGCACAAAGCGATTCGTGGCACTTGGTGTCACTGAAGAAATCGATCGCGCGATAAAGTGTAAAAGGCTCGCGAGTCGCAACAGACGCCAAAAATTAAAACGACCAATTTTCTTCACAAACGGACAGTATACCCTCCACAGATACATGGTTAGCGAGTTGTTTGTTTGATAAGGCCTTAAAACAATTGGGGTGTGCGTATGTTTACGCAGCCTAGAACTTAGAGTCTGCCTGAACGGGCGACTTGTCTCCCAGCTGTAGATGAGAAATTTAGCCAGTGCAGTACAACCGCTAGCCTGGGTTGTCTTCAACGTGCACCACGCAGTAGTGATACACGTCTGCACGCCGGTACGATGCTCATCCAGATCGAAACGGGCGGAGGTGGGGATTGAAGATCAGGCCTTAAAGAATGCCTAGTATGTGCGTGACGCAGGAACAAGCCATCTTGCTCTCAGCTCCGGATACTTCGCAACAGCAAAGCTAGTGCACTGTTCAAAGCTACGCTCGCGTATACCTGCCTCAAATCTCCGCTCTTGGCGCGAGGCCAGTGTAGTCGGGTTTTCTCGCGAGTTTCGTATTGGACACCGAAAAAAACTAGAAAAAACCCGACTCTTTGTGAGAGTCATGGCATGGAAGGGTGGTTAACGTTTTACCCGCGACTGCTCCTTTAAAATAAGTTATATTTTTCGCCCGACAATGTGCGAAGAAAGGAAAGCGATAGCTGTAGCACGGTCGCGCGACGCGGGTGGAATGGTGCCGTCACGTACCCTAGAACGGAGGTGCGACGTGGTTAATTGTTGTAGCCGTCCTGGTTGACCGTCGTGGACGCCACAGACGACCGCCACCAGCTCTCGGTAATCCGTAAAGTGTGTAAGCGCGGTGGAAGTTTCTAAAACCATCCAACATTGCGCGTAGCAACCGGATACTGCCAAAGCGGAATTTCGCCTAACACGAGTAATGTTTGAAAGCAAGTCTTTCAAGCAGACGACACGGAAGACTCTCATTTCGTCGTGTCGTTACAGGCAGGAAAACCCGACTTCCCTGGCCTCGCGCCAAGAGCGGAGAGAAGAGGTTTTTCCGTAGCGTCGACGACAGGAGACGAGTTCGAAACCTCTACAAAGCGTCGCCCGCAAAGCTATCGTTTTAAAAGGAACGGTGGCCCATCAGAACGATGGCCCATCCAAAAAGCACAGTGGACAGACGTGCTGTGGTTGAGGTGTTTCTCAACTGATGTGGACAACGCAGCGCAGCTCAGGGCGATGCAAAGATTGCCGTCCGACGTACACAGGGACCCAGCGCGAACGCTGGCAACGTGGTTCTCGCAGGCGGTACGGTGGTAGCAGCAGACGAGGGAGCTACGACCCTCACTGTTCCAATTATGCCTCACGCGCGCCGCTTGAGGGCGCGCGCTACTTTCCAGAAAGGTCCATTCGTGCTGCACATGGACGCGAAATATACTTATTTGCTTCATTATTATTACTGAGCTGTCTCCATGTCGTCGCTGCCGTTTGTTTAGTCAAAACTGAGCCGCTGACGCCATGGTCGCGAATATTGAATTGACTTCGCGCTGCCACCCGCAAGGAGGCGCGGATCACATTTTATTACGCCGAACCGTTTCCCATAAACTGGTAACCTCTACATGAGATCGCGGTTCTGTTCCGGTTCGAGATTCAATACCGAATGTTTGATTTCGGTTACAATTTTGTTACGATTTATTTAAAAATAACGGTTTTGCTCTGGGCCGGCTTGCTAGAACCAGCGTCTCAGCTGAGACTGGGTTGAAGAAAGTACTGTAAAGGCTGGGGCGCGAGAACGCTTTATCTCGACTGCACTCGTCACATGTTCAATGTTTGACAAAGGGCAAATACACTCTTCACATGCTCAATGTTTGATAAAGGACATATTTCTCTTATGATGAACTTGCCTCTATGACGCAATACTAGCATCCCTTCATGCCAGTTTGTTGTATGCAATATAGTTGATATCAACGTTACGTTGAAAAGTGGAGCACCTCTCTTTGATTTGCTGTTCTTTTTCAGGTGAATATAAGGAAATTAAGAAGCGCAGTGATGGTGACATCGATTCTTCATTTCACCTTCATAATGAAGCGCCACGATATAAAAGTGCTATGAACCGCTTCGATGAAGGAGACGGCACCGAAGAGCTTGAGCGCTTCTTCTATAATTCGACATCACAAAAGTGCGAAATATTTATATATAAAGGAGCCAGTGGAACAAGAAACAACTTTGACAAAGTATCGATTTGTAAATACGATTGCGAACGTAAGTTCAAATGCAATGTATAACTGGTTGCTAAATAATACATTTGAAGTGCTTATACTAGGTTTAAACATCGTGTACCACAATGTATGTACCTAGGTTATATGATTCTAATGGTCAATTATGCAGATAACCAAACAAATAGGTAGTAACTAACTCACCTATTTCGCACTAAAATCATTCTAAGTTCTTTCCACATTTTTGTGGTGCCCTACAAAGTTTCCGGGACTCTACATTCAGCATAGCAGATTAAACATTTATTGAAGGATGCGTAATTTATTTTAAAAAGCATAAAGTAAAGCAAAAACTAACGTTAGAAAATATCAACCACGCTTTCAATACTGTGATAATCGCAAAGAAAGTCAATACCAATTATGTGCATTCGACTGGAAAAGAATTTGCCAGCACAGAAAAACTTCCACTCTTTCGAAGAATCGCCAACGAAAATAAGAGCGTTCTGTTTGCGATGCGAACACAAGTCAAAACAGGTTATCTTGCGGTAAAAAAAGGGGTGATCAATAAATAAGTTATAGTCGCACCCCTCTTTCAGTCTTAACAAAGACAACGATAGAAAATTAAGTTTCTAGTTTGACCATTCACCAAAAAGTTAGAAACAAAAGTTTAGGCATTTCTTATTGCACACATATATGGCATATGCTTATAATTTAACTTTATTTCTTTCTTTCGAAACAATATTGTATCATTCCAGCTTTAGAGTGAACTTTTTTTTAAAATAATGTGATATCAGTAAAGTTTTAAACTTATGAACGGAGAAAGTGGGACAGGGGAAAACTAAAGCAGTAGCAAGCAAGTATGCACCAAAATGTTGGAACAAAGCGAACCTAGACTAAAGGAACAATCATACACTACCGCACCGGTACGCTTACGCACACGCGAACAAACGTTGTGAAACACACGCTCCTATGCAGTTGATGACAACATACCAACACAATGATTGAACCCGCACCAGAAATTCCAAACCATATGTATGCACAACACTGTTCAGACGCGCGGAAGTTGCATATCAGAGCTCGCAGCTTTCGATGTAAACCCAGACGATGCAATGCGAACCGGGACACTCGACAGCAAACACACAAAGAAGAAAGAGCGTCGTGAGAATGCTAGCAGTCGTACTGCACTTCGCCAAGTGTCTCATAAACAGCCACGCACGAGACGACCATTGAGGCTGGTAACTTTCAGCCGTCTAAACAAAAACAGAAAACAATTACAAAAAAGCAAGAAAAAGAAAAAGTCAATATTATTCTTTTTACTTTTCTCTTGCGCGCCTTTTCCTGATGCACGCACGGAAGCTTTTTTTTATAATTTTATATAGTTATATATATTATATTATATATATATATATATATATATATATATATGGATGTGTTAAATGTAATATATATTGTAACTACAGTACGCATCATAGATTATATATATATATATATATATATATATATATATATATATATATATATATATATATATATATATACGATGATATATACATATATATATATATATATATGTTCATATATATATATATATATATATACTCAAGAACGGGCAAACCCTCTCCTCTGTTCTCCTTTCCCTGAATGGGAGGTGCCAAGGAGTTAAGCAAGCAGTGCGGATGAGTTGACGAAACTATTCGTGCTATGAGCTCACTGTGACGTTAGCTCAATATGGGAACCACATTTGAGTGAGCGCTAGACAAGACATCGATTTCGCGCCAAATAAACGTTACGTTGTTTTGGCTTTCGTTCGTATTCAGCGGAAAAAGTTCAAAAGAATTTTCCTCATACAAAAAAAAAAAGAAAGGGGGGTATAACCTCTTTTCCTAGGATGTGGGTAGGGAAATCACCGCTGTAATCCATTGTATGGCTAGACGAAGCTATTGCAGGCGTCGGATGACCGGCTGAATGCAGTCAGATGGAAAAAAGGGTAAGAGGTCATGTGGCCATCAGAAGGGTTTCCATAACTTCGACTACGGAAAGCCTGGCACGAATTATGCATATTTGATTCCTCGCTTATAACCATTTTCTGCGGAAAACTGACAACTGTACTGACTATAAAGACAGCTCCTGGAACGATAACAAGTAAAATTCTAAAGGTGCTATTAGTGATTTTATGAATGTGTCTTGGGGAAATCCAAACTTACTTTCTTATTATTATTTCAGGGGAAAAAGAGTGCAACGAGAAACCAGAGGCAAGGAAATGGTGCCGAATTTCTACTTCGATACTACTTTGATAATGAATGACAATACATGTAAAAAGTTTTATTATGGAGGTATTGGAGGAAATGGAAATAATTTCTTCACACGCACCGATTGTGAGTCCTATTGTGCACGTAAGTTTCACCTATATCAGTTCCGGAATTTATCTTAAAAAAAAAGCAAGACGCATATTATTCAAAAGGCAAGCATATTTTCTCATTTGTATATTTTATAACCAATTGGATATAAGGCAAACAATGATATTTTTTATATTCAAGGGTTGGACTGTCGTCTTCCTTATTCCACAGATTTTCTTATCCAGATAACAATAGTTCACCATACACCAAATTGAAACAAAAAAACAGAAACAATTTAAAAGACCAGGTTGCAAAATAAAAATGAATATGATATAAGTCAGACCAGTTTTACTATGATGATATAAATCAAACAGTTCCTGCAACAATAATTTCGAAAATATTTTATTTTATTTCCTGTTTGTATATTGTCCGATGCTTTCTATGCGCATTTGTTTCGTATTTAAATCCATAACCAACAAGCAAGAAAGGTTTCTATAAAACTGAGCACGTGCGACAAGATGCTCTTGGGAGAAAATCAGTGTTGAGCCTGCTTTCTACCTTACGCTTTCTTTGTCAGCTACGTTACTCCCTATTGCAACAAAATCAGAACGTAAAAGAAACGGAAACGATAAAAGTACGTCTTTCTGCTATCAAGTCGGAACTCGAAGAAATATCAAATAAACGTTTTACAACTAACTAAGATATTCAAGCTGTTTTTCTTAAGTAGAGGATTATAGCAATAAAACGTTTTTAAATTAAACTGTACATTCACAGTAATTATATTATCCGCATTGTTATCAGTGATTGAACAAATTGATAGTTCAATCTGCCAGAGTTGGAAAAATGTATCTAGCGGTAAAGAAGCAATATATTTATAGCTGCAGTAATTTAAATAAAATCTAATAAATCTGATGTAAATAAAATAATCCTGATTATTTTTTATACTATGATTTGGTCACCCTTTAAAATATACTGAGCACTAAAAAGAATAAGACATGCAAAAAAATATATCTGAGATAACTATATCGCTGGAACGCATTAGCTGTCCCTCTATTTTCGCTAAGTTTGTTTTATAAACATCTGATTTAGTTTCGTGGATAAATTTGATTGAATCGGGGGATCCTCGGATGCGCCTGTTCAGGAAAGCCGCCATGTTTGAAGGGACGATGATGTGTCACTCCCAGTATCCCCATGCGTCATGCAAACGTCGGCGTCCCCTAGTGGCGTGGCGGCGCACACTCTGTCGTCTCTTGCCATGGTCTTCTGCACTCACTGCAGACTTAGTTCTACCAGGCGCTGTCTTGACTGCTTATAAGCTTTCGACTTCCTCATTTTCCTTCCGCGCTTCGAGCCAGATGGAGTTAAGTGCACGGGGTGTCCTGACGTGGCCGGATTCTCTGTTTCAGCAGACCTGGAGCAAGGAGCAAGCTAGGAGGCGAAGGAATTGAAAGTAACCGCGTTAGGCCTGTAGCAGCAGTGCGTGTCATGGTGCTATGAATAAGCTCAGAATGAAAGAGCGTTAAACTGTATGATTACAGTCACGCGTGGTTCATGAATCTGCATGATGTCACCATTCAGGCAGGCTAAGGCGGGGCAGGTTGCGTCAGGAGTTCCGTCAGGGGTTGCTTGACCGCCCGATGGAAATGATCGACGTTAAAACATCTCATTCTGCTATATTATCGCTCGTAGCTCTAAATATTGGTGAAACTTCGCGTTCAAACACGAAGTAGCCTGCGAGAATCTTCATACCGTGAGTAGTCTTGTTGTTTAATTTTCACGTCCTAATCGCTTTTAAGTCTCCCGCGTCGCGCCGAAAAACAACTAAACATTTAGCGAGTTCAGGAAGACTAAAGCTTTAAAAAGGGCTCCATTAAAGAGGTCGCTACAAAGAGGCAGAGAAATGCACAAAAAACACACGATATAAACGATTCGATTACTAGTTTAGACGACTTCGACCTTAGTTTCTTAGATGAACTAAAGATGACGAGACTAAAATCAAAACCTGCTAATGTACAAACCGGACGATATGAAATGTTTTGGGTACGAGTTTTAACTTGAACCAGAGTTCAGGAGACAGAAAGTTTACATGTCATACGTTTCTTTAGTTCTCAGGTACAGCAATTGCACTCAAAGAATAATGCGCAGTGGGACTAACGTTACATTAGAGAGAGCATCGTCAGGTTACAAGCAACTACTGTTCGATACCGCTAGCAGGGCAGTACACCTAGAAAAAGTTGATAGACAATCAGTGAAAGAGGGGGACGGGCAGCCTAGCTGGATCAGACAGCGGTAAAGCTGGTAGGAACACGCGTTGAGCTTCGCTCTTGTTCGAATTCAAGGAACGTGAGTAGAAGCGCGTAGACTGCGGCAGAACCCCTGATATTTTGGGAAGCGCCGGGCGCTTCCTCTTCTGTTGAGCCTGTTTCGGGCAGGCGCTCCAGCGTCAAGCTTCACTGCTTTGCACCGGCGTGTTGGTCGAAACAGCGGACGGCGGAGGAGCATCTTGATCGGTACTTCTGTGGACTTGACAAGACGCTTGTTTGAGGTTGGCGATTGTTTTTGTACTTTGGCCTTCATCTTTAATTAAATATTACAAAGGTGTAAACATTAGCGCCTATTTGAACATGTACAGTGCATGGCCGGTATTTTAGTGTATTTCATTTTGTAGGCATTCTGGAGAGGTAGAAACTCTAGCAGATGTTGTCCGTAGATATTTAGAGATAGCATAGCAAGAGGATATGTGTACAACTGAAGGAAGCGTCGCTACAAATGGCAATTATATATTAATTAAAGGCACGAAACCCTATATGATAAATCTTCCTGAACGCAAATATATTAAGTTGTATCGTTGCACATCGGATAGATATACATAATCTCATAGAGGTACCAACGAAACTTTGCAAGCGTCACACATGTACAAGCCATTTGCAGATGTAGATAATATGCAACATAAAAAACAAAGATTACGAACTCGCCGGGAACCAATTTCAGGTGCCGCTCTACCACCGGAAACATCGACGAGAACTTCTTGGGACGCTCGAAGCTTGCGTGATAAACGTTATTCTTAGACTACTGTTTGCAAATACGTTAGAAATAAATAGATGGCTTTGTTTGCATTGTCGCAGTAGCAGCATTCTCAGACTTGGCAATTCGGAATGTACAGCTCAAACCTTAGCTGACAATGTTGTCCAGGTGTCAGGCAACCTTTCGCCGCAGTGGGCCGAATCGCCGCAAAGCGGTGCACGGATCGAGCCAGACGGAGGAACTGGAGGTGGGGATTAAAGGAAAGGGGGGGGGGGGAGGGGGAGCATATAGTATTGGATGTGGTTCCAGCTGTTCCCAAGGTCGCCATAACGTACCATCATAATCAGGGCTTTGATTTTGACTAGCATGTTTTCTACCCAGAACTGCACCCGTACACTTTCGCTTCTAACGCACCACTTGCGGCACCCAGGCTGATCAAGCGCACAAGCGCACGTTTCTTTTGATGCATGAAATTGCTTTCTACCACGCCGTCAATCCTGAAATTTGTCTCCGTCCGTCCAGTCCGTCTGTCCGTCCGTGCATTTCGCGCTAAATTCAGCGGGAAGTTGATATCACGAAACTCACACAAATGCAGTTTCTGCCACACCGTACTGGGAAAATTGATGTCACGTAACCCGACGTCACTGGGACATACGAACGAATCTCGGCTTCCCCTGCCAAATTTACGGAGAAAGTGACGTCACGCGACCTATACAATGTACTTCCGTCGTTAAATTTGAGTATGGAACGTACGACGCTAACGGCACGCCGGCCCAGCTGCCCGTGACATCTACCGGAACAAGTGTCGTCACGTGCCCCACAAGCCAATTCAGTTTTTCAAGCAATCGAAAGAAGTTGGCTCACTTGACTTAAGCATCGAACTAGAAAAAGCATCTTTAGCGTTTATCGGAAATCTGGCTTGTGACCTAGACACTGTAACCAGTTCCCGCCAGGCGTTTAGCGTGGAATATCATTACGGATCTGACGGACTTACATGGTGAGCGTATCTGAAGCCAATTCATCTGGCGGACATATATGCGTCACGTGACAGACTAATATCTTCATAATGCATTTCCTCTATGTGCATTATAGGGACTTAGTTGCAAGTGTCGATCAAGCCGCCAACTTATTCCCGAAGTGTAGATATTGTTCAGTTGACAACTAATCTGCGATCCCCAGACGTCGATAGAAACTGATAATAAGTCCCACATGCAATGTGCTTCTTCTTGTTCTACCGCAGAGAAAGACCTAACCCTGAGCGAGTTTTTCCAGTAAACACTGCTGGGGAACCAGCCGAATAAAGGCGACGAGTGTACCGCCGGAAAGTTTGACACGCAGAGTCCTTTGAGTTATAACAACAGAAGTGGCGAATGCGAGCCTCTCGCGGCCACACTCGGCTGCGGCGGCAACGATAACTGGCGGGCGATACTAAACAAGAATGCCAGCAGTATGTCGCGGTGTCTACGACTACGAATGAGTGAGGCCGCAGTGGTCCTCTTGTGGGATTACCAAAGCATGTCCGTTTCTCTTGAAAAAGTAACTACTGCTTTATGTCAATAACCGTTCATTCATCTTTGGCTTTCTCTATGTTCTCATTACGCCGACTGAATTAATGACCAAAATTTGTACCGGCGGAACAGATGGGACGTTGGTTTTATGGTGCAAACCACAAGAGAGAAGAAAAAAAAGCAAGACCGCGACGTCGCGTCCTTTCGTGTCTTTGTATCAGGTGGCTTGAAAACGTACCTCAAGCTTCCGAGCAGCCCTGTCTGGATATGTTTTTTGCTTCAAATATCCGCTTAGACTTTTTGCTACGGAGAACGACATACCGCCTTACCTGTTCCCGCAAAAAAAAAAAAGGTCATTTTGTGGTTTTACAGATGTTTTATCAGGAAACCGAAGGATTCAACGCAGCCATCGTAAAAGCAGAGGCAATGGCGGGCAGTGAATACTTGTAGCTCGTATCGCTCTTACTTCTAACGTCGAAATAAAATATGCCTTGATTCATTTTACTCTAAGAATCAAAGCATGAACAAAAAGCAGGGTGCAAATAAGCTGGTAGGAGAAGGTTTGGTCATTTTAGACAAAACCCCGAGACTGGGGGGAAGAAGGTCAACACAACAGGGTCTCGGGGTTTTGTCTAAAATGTTAACCGTGTTTTTTTCACCTTAGCCCTAAAACAGGTGCAATTTTCGTATAATACAGATCACAAACTTCACAATGAATACGCGCACCATAATGGTATCAGTGCGTCTGTGAAAAATTTACAGCTAATGTTCAGTTGCTGGTTTTAAAATGTTGTGCACGAGAATAGCGTGCCCGTGCTTCATTTATTGACAATGCCCACAAGGCGAGACGAAGAACCACAAGTTGGGGACCCTGCGAGCCCCCAAGTTCACCGCCCCTCTCGCGCAATGCTTGTAGATGACATTCAGTCTCGCACACATGGATGTCAATCAACCACCCCAGAGAACTCGGTTTGTTGACATTTTATTTAATGGACTATATACCGTAGAGAAAGTTCATGTCCTTAATAATAAAAAAAGGAAGTAAAAATCACCCGTCTATTTGGATTCACCTCGCTAGTAACCACTGTCTTGAACATAACTATCCGGGACACTTCACTATTACGCTCGATAGACCACCGTGGCCCGGTGGTCCCTAAGGACAGGCTACTCTAGTCTCTTTTTAACTCTAACATAGACACAAAAGTTTATTGTTAGCGTCTGTTAAGGAGTTCTTGTCAATGTTGGCATAGTTTTCTGACTACCGGAAACTCGAGAAGCTATGACGACACGCCAATTGTGTTCATCACTTTTCCAGTTTCGAGTTTGCAGCTGTGCTCATCCTTGAGCCTCTTACCTGAATCGAGATCAAATTTTCTTTTTTTGTAACACTGAACGCTACAGATTTCAGATTTTTCACTGACATTTTTTCTTTAACTACTAGTACTTCTCGGAGTTATTCTTTTAGCACTCGTGTTTTAGCGCGTTTATCTCACCGTATTTTGGCGCAGAAAAGTCCGGGAGCAATAGTGCAAAAAATGTCATGCTGACGAAAATGCCGAACTTCTAAGAGCATAGATTCTCTGCTAGCGAGCGGTGCAGGAGCAGAATAAACCTTGCGTTGGGCATACACTCGGTCGTCCACCGATGACAACGTACCTGCTTACACCGTTGCACTAGAGTTCGCGAAGCTGACAAAAAAGTAGCGATGACATCCGCACCCTCCGTCCCTACCTAGTCGCCCGATCGAGCCCGTCGTGATTTTTTTCTCGTTTTGATTAGCGGAATACGTAACAAACGTTTATGAGAGAAAAGTTTCGGCGATGTAGAAGAGGTGAAACAGCAAGCAGCAGAAGCTGCTGATAGCGCAGGTAATCGTCGGTATTAAAGGCTATTTCGAGCACTGCAAAAAAACGTCTTCTATACGTGCATTGCATTAGGCCGAGCATTTTGAAACTTCTTGAAGGCGGATCTGGAATCTGAACATGCAAAAGTAAATGCACGATTTTTAAAATTACATTCTAATTTCTTTGAAACTGTGAACACGCGTTCCACGCACGGCACCGACTCTCGCCCTATAGCCCGTTCTGATTCGTACGCATACGCCGTACCGTCATGCGTAATCTACACTGTAGGAGGTGCACGTCGGAGCTCCAACGCCAGCAGCTGTGCTCCAATGGCCTGCCGCCCTCCAGCGCGTTACATCAGCGCCGCCACATTCCACACTCCTGGAAATATGGAGGCGTCGTGACTCTTCCAGCAAATCTACATCGGACAGGGAGCTGAGCGAAGAACGACGCTGCTATTTTTATGTTTTTATTTATTCGGAACATAACATCAGCCTTGTTATCCCCTCTGCCCCAGGCAGATTGCAGGGACACACTCAAATGCTGTGTGGAAAGCAGACATAGACGCTCTCTATTTCTGAAGTGCAAGAACAAACTACATTCCTCTAAAATATCCATACAAAAAGGAAACAAACAGTGCAATAAGACAGGCCAAAAAAGAACGCTGCTGCTTTCTTCCCTCTTATACTTAACGATCACCAACTCGCCCAAAACTTACTACCTCACTGCATAAACGTTTTCAAAGAACAATTTGCATTTCTTGTGGTAAAAAAACAACACCGGCACCACCACAAATATACGTGCTTTCACCTGGTGTCAGCGATGTAAAGGCGTAGAAGAGTAGACTGGAGATGAGTCGTGTGCCTCGCTCGGGGCGAGTTCGACACAGACTGAGCTTTCACCTGGGGAAAAACATCGCTTGCATTGTAGTGGTCCTTTGCCTGGACGACGGTATCCTCGGCGTAGCCTTCCTCGGCGCTTTTGCCTTCGCAGCCGTGTTCAGGAAACATGTCCTTGATGACCGTCGTTCGCTCCGTCCGGGTGACCCTTGCAGACCCCGAGAGCGCACAGCAGCAGGGCTGATGACGTCACCGTTGGGGATGACGTTTCTGGAAAATCTCTTTGGCGCAAAAGAGATTCGAACTAGTGGAGATAAAATTACGAGAAACCAAAATACAGCAATCAGGGTACAGCGAGATGCAGTGATAGGTCCTATTGGTTGGCGTTGTCACAATATGTCTGATTCAACGACGGGTGGCTATAATGACAAACAAGCTATGTCATTATAGTCATTATATTGACATAGTCACTATGTAATTATCGTCAACGTGTCCGTTTTGACGCATGTTCTGAAAATGACAAATTAATGGGAGTATCACTGCTTTTCGCCAGGAAGGCATACAGAGAAGCAAGGAACAAATTATCACGTGCATGCCACAAGTCGCTCACCAGTATTTTCATCGCTTGAATGTTTCTAAAAACATTAAAAAAACGTGAAAAACCTCCACGTTTGGGAAGAAGTCGAATAACTTGATATTACTCAGGTGAACGAAAAACTGCCTACGTAATGTTGGCAAGTAGTTTTACGAGGTAATAACTTCATTTCAGCTTCACTATATGCGAAAAAGATATATAAATATTTTCAGCAGTGAGGCCATGACTTCTTTGGCACTTTTCACCTTCAAAACAATTGCGAGCAAATGATAAAAATTGCCGTCAAGAAAAAAAAAGAAAAAAAAAAGGAACATTATTCGCCGCAGCAACAATAAAGTTCTGACGACCTGAGAAACATTTATCCTTACTTCATTTTCACAAGCACGTTAACTTATTAAAAGATGCTTGGCACCCAAGAAACGTTGCTGATGAGGTGTTCAACAGCTATGTCATTTTTTAGTAGAAATATGGTTATTGTCTTTCAAGTTATGGGCCTGAAAACCCCAAGATAGCTAAAAAATTAACAAACTTGAAATTCTTTGGCCGGCGTCTGCAGGTATTTAGGCCCTAAATTGCCAAACAAGTACCAGAGTTAGGTTTCACTGGGTGCGGTAGTACCACTTTTCGCTATGGGCCGGCTTGCTAGAATCAGCGTCTCGGTTTAAGATTTGTAAGCGAAACAAAGCCTCACGTGCCACTCCCCTAGTGCGCTGCTGGCAGTGCTTTCTTCCACACAGTCTCAGCCAAGACACTGATTCCAGCAAGCACCACTGGCGTTTTTGGGGCATCTGTTCCCGAGGAAATGTCAGAAATAGGCTTCCTATCTGGCTTCTGGTTTTTACCTGGCACCCTTGAGCATAAATTGCCAAACAAGCGCCAGAATGAGACTGCACCGCTGGTTCTTTGGTTGATACGTTGCCCCTTGGGCTCCTGTCTTCCACTTAGAAAATATGTGGTAAAAAAAAGCTATTGAAAAGCCTAAGAAACACACGTTGGCACTGACTAACGCCTTTGGCGCAAAACCTTATTAGTTCCAATTTAAGCGCTTTTAGCAGGGGTCTCAAACTAATTTGAGTAACGTGAAAAGATTTCACACTCTTGCTTGTGGCATCTGTGGGCTCGATTCGTTCTGAGGACTACTTTCGGCTCTTACCTGATGGGATAACAAGAAGTAAAATTACACCGCTTCGCCACCATATTGCAATTTTTTTTATAGAACAAAAGAGTACGCGCAGTATGGTTCCCGTTACCCAATTCACTCGGAAATTATTCAAACTCAAGATGTTAAAAAACATATTTTTTCTTCAAAACGACCGATATTGCTTTCCTGACCATTTCATGGAGGCAGTCTGATAAAATACATACATTTTTATGGTGATGTTTTTGAAGGCGAGAATTGCAAGCTTATGGCTTTATCTTCGGTAGTCGCTCCTGCTGATCGAGAGTTCATGCAGCTGAGGTGAAAAAGCCGGGAGCAAAAAATTAAAACGAAACAATGTGAATATTTTATAAGAAAGAGCTACCGATGGAGCGGGAATGAATCGGTAGCATCAGGCATAGCCTCCTCGATACCGTCACGAGCCTGGCAATTCGACGACGGAGCCATTGAGTGCCCGGTCGCAGATTTGAGCATCGAGGATCTGGTAACACAGAGCATATCTCGGTAGCTCTGTAGTCAGCGCACAGCTCTGCAGCGGCGAGGACCCGAAACGTGGTTTTCTAAACCCGACGAGAAAAAAGCGGTAGGCCCGAGGAACGCGAGCGGATCGTTCCATCGCTCGGGACAAGTGTGTTTCGGCGCCTTGCCGCAGCGGGGCGCCCAGGCTCACGTGCCTCCCTCTCATCAGTTGTCTGCTGCTCTACCTTTTCACTTTCGGGAGGTCATGCGTCTCGTGGCGATCTGCCAGTGCTTTGTCAGTATAGAGGAGGCTATGCATCAGATTATTATGGCGCGCGCCATTTCTAGCGCTCGAGACCTAGGAACAAATTTGGCTCGCAGCCGGTTTCTTGCGGGAGAGAAAGAGAGAGGAAGGGGGAAGGAGAGTCTTAGGTAGAACACGCCTCAGTAGAACCACGCGCAGCTTCCAGACTTTTTTAGGAACTTAAAAAAATAGCGATGTCGATGGGACGACCCAGGAGCTTTGTATCCAGAAAACGAGTTTCTCACGAAACTCCAGTGTAAAGCCGACAAAACGTGCGCCCACAAAGAAGTTCTTCAAGAAACGTATTTCATGGAAATAACACCTTATCTAGGAGAAAGGTTTGTGCGTTTACGTTTCTGATGCACACATGAAGCAATCCTTGATGTTTATTTGTAGATTGAGCAGGTAGTTGACCCTAAACACCGATTTGGTGCGACTCTGAGATTAAGCATTGGTATACCGTGTTGCTAAGACTCGATGAAGCTTCAACGTAAAAACGTCGCTAAATAGGTGTGTTGTGGTAGCTGTACAGTTGCCAAGTATACGCGTGACAGCTTTAATAGAATGGCGTGGTCATCCTCAGCACTTATGTGTATGTTCGGGACGTCTGTGGGGCATCAATAATTGAAATGAAACAAGCGGATGCATACACGCGATTACACCAATCAGCTTAAAATAAATAAATCAAGTTAGTTAATCTTTTTTTTCAATATTTCTATCTACAGCCTCTCTATCAAAAGCGCCAACTTGAAATGTATATATTATTATCCAGGTCCTAATGACTAAACCATTCTAGTGAAATGTGACAAGAGTGGTTTATGAGCGATCGTTTTTAGATGTTATTTGTCTCTCGTGCAATTCAAAACTAGAATAAGCTAACAAACGACATCATCAATATAACGTGTCTTAATCATCTTGTAATGAATGCATATCAACTATCCGGTAATATTAAGTTGGTGTGGTAGCGCATTTATGTTCAGGACACTTTTTAAACACTCGATGGTTCTTTGAAAAGAGATAGAAGTATTCGCGAAATAAATAAATAAGCTAATTAACAGAATCGTACATAACGACAGTAAGACACGAGATATAATACTATATAAAAATAAGTGCGCATTATCTATCTTAAAACATCTCACTCGTCGCAGAGCAGTAAAACAAACGTCGTACGGAAGTGTGCAGCAGGCAGTATGGCCCTGTTGCGTTCATATTCTCCACGGTGGGGGGGCAACGATAAGAGCGCGATTCTTATCTCACATACCGGCTCATGGAGGGCGTATTATCTGATGCTGTGCTGTCGTCACGCTTCGTTTATAGCACATCTTTGTGTAACGAGATAAAGCGCTTGATTGATCGAATTCAGAGTGTGGTATTTCAATGCCAAGCATTTTTTTTTTTTGTATCGTTAAGGGTATGAGTGCCTTGAAGCGTGTCTCAGCGCGTAGAAGCTGCAATTATAACTTCTCGAGCACTGTAATCTTCAAGCGCCTTCAAATGATAATTTGGTCAGTTAAGCGACCCGATTCCAGATTCTGGGGAGAGCGATAACTTCCCTTTTGTTCTCTATTTTGCTATCTTGGTCCTTATCGAAGCACCCAAACCATCTGTATACGCGCGCGCAAAAAAAAAAAAAAAAAAAATAACTCAGAGAAGATTCAGGCTGCAGGTAGAAGCTAAGAATGTTAGGCAACATAATGAAACCGGAGCCATGGATACAAAAACATGAGACATATACACAACACTGTCGTGTATGTCCTTTTTGTTTCCTTGTCCCAGCCTTGATTATGTTGCCTCGAACTAACCTCGTAACTCGTCTTGTGCACACTGTTTAAAACACTCATGTTCAGGCAACACACCGAAATAAGTTAAGTTTAATGTACCATTACATTGGATTCGAATCTTTTTCATATTACACGTAGATTTTCTAATATATGTGCAGATGAAATGATCAGCAGTTGAAAGAATATGGTGCAAAAATTGCAAAAACAGCATAAATAACAAAAAAATGTGGCGCTCCGGGATTTGAACTCCGGCGTTTCCGCTACAACCTCCGGTGGGGCGTGCTAACCACCGACCGGATATGGGGAGTCACGGAGTTTGAATCCCGCTCCGCACAAAGGTTTTGCCGTTCGACAGCGCTTTGTAACCCGTGTTCCGTCTCGATCGGTGGCTATTCTCGAACAATCTGTCATTGGAGACCGCATAAGATAATGAAAATGCCCCGTGATATGCTACATGCACAAATGCGCTTAGGTTTAAGTTACAGTTGCGGTTGTAGCCAAGTTACAGCTACAATTACAGCGATTCAACTTAAATATTTTCTGGAACTTGAGTTTCTGGTAAACAAACTTACAGTAACTGAATCGCTTTCTGACCAATCAATACCCCAAAAGAAGCTATTCTGGCTGGTAAAGGATCATGTAAACTGCGCAAATAATAAAAAACAAAATAAAAAAACGAGAGAAAAAAACAAAAACAAAAAACGCGTAGATAGTTTTTGTGTTGCTGCAACCGGTTGCATAAAATGTGATAATTCTTTGGTCTTCTATGTAGTTGCTACAATCCGCTGATTAAATTCGAACTCCATAGTGTCCGCTCCATAGTGTCCGCTCCACCAGGTGTCCGCTCCATGTTTAGCCAAACGTCTCTCTCTCCCTTTCTCTCTCTTTCTCTCTATCCCTCTCCGGCGTCTTTTTAGCACGTCGAGCACGATCATACTCTAACACGCCACCGCTTCTGTTCCGCAATTTCCTATTCAGCAAGCTCGATCGCCTTGCGAGGCAATCTGAAGAACGCGGCACCCTCGAGACCCAGCGCCTGCGAGCGGTAACGGAAAAAAGCGGCACACGTAGCCCACTCTAGCGCGACTCGCGCAAGCGCGCAATAAGGGAGAAAACATTGGCACATCATGTGCCTCACTCTCCTCGTATACGCATGCGTTTTGATGTAACGACCGGAATTTTTCAGGTGGCGGTGGGTTACCCGACAGCATCCTCGATCATCCCCACTGGTGCGCACAGGGGCACCGGGGTACGCCCCGTCGTCTTCGATCAATTGTACCGATGCGCACCGGACGTCCTCGATAAAACGGAGCGCACCTTCCCGGTATGGCATTTCGTTTCCCCAACACGCACAAAGTGATTCGATGGCGCGCCAGGGTGCAGTCCTATCAGGCATTGCGGCCAAGAGCGGGAATCGAGGAGATGGCAGGCAGACGCGCAGTATCGAGATGGCGACTCTTGCGAAAACGAACAGTCCTCGCAGCGACACTCGATGAATTCCTCAGGTTTTCGGACAGCGAGGCTTCGCACCATAGCCGGGATTATCGACGATTGCTGTGGTGGCAAGGAGCGCACGAAAGTTATGAATTTTGTGGATTACGTTGTGAAGCGTTTCTTTGATGACACCGAGGTGCGGCTATTATCTGGTGGTACTTTTAATGCGAATAGCATTCTTTGGCTACTTCACGCACTTTTCGTCTATGTATCTATCTATCTATCTGGCTATCTAACCTCTTACGCCGCGGGTCGATAAATAAATAAAAAAGACCGGCGCCGGCTGGGATTCGAACCGTTGACCCTTTGATCAGCAGGCAGACGCGCTAACCACAGAGCTATGAAGGCAGTCATTCAACGCAATTTAAACGGTTGTTTATATCTTTACCATAGAGATGCTTACAGCGCTGTCAACAGCAGCCGGTGCGCGCGTGTTCCATGCACGATGGCTATTCCGCTCCGTAGGCTGGAGCACGGCTGCTAGCTCACCCTCTCCCGCGCTCGGGAGAGGGTGATGTAGCGGCTGTGCTCAGCCTCACGAGAGCGGAATGAGCCCTCGTGCATGGAACGCGCGCGCACCGGTAGCTGTGACAGCGCTGTAAAGCGCGTCCTATGGTAAAGATATAAACAACCGTTTAGAGTACCGTTGGTTGAGACTAGCTGAGACGCCAGAAAGTCTGGTCGGTACCATTTTGAGTGTTTGTGCGTATGGCGCGTGCTTTGCTCGCCTTCCTAAGTGACACAAACGCACGTGCTGGGCTGCGGAGATCGTGCGCAGGGCTGTGAAAGTGTCAACAAATTTAGAATCGCCTCAAGAGTGGGCTGGCGTATCTAGAGTGTGCCGGCCACCTGACGAACGCGCATAACTCCGCACCGTTTGATGCTATTCGCATTAACGTAGATAATCATTCCCAAAGGATGGGTTCTGGCTGATTTTTCTCTGAACCAACAACACGGGCAAAACATGCACGTGGAATTGTGACCGCGCTTCGCGAGCCTCTCCATCGACAGCCACGTCCACGGTGTTCATTTCTGTAGGACCGCTAAGTCGCCGCGAGGAAAACAAGAAGAAATTGACAGCGGACGGGCACCGCGCGCGGACCTAACGCAAGAAAAAACGAACAAAACGCGAGGTGACACGTCGTGGCTATCGTCGCGGTGCGACTGACGCCGCGATGTTTGCCTTCGGTGTTGCACCGACTTCGCGCTGGGCAGCTGAGGAGCGCTGTGCACTGTGCTTGCTTCAGGGCGATTCCGGTGCGAGTTGATCGAAGATGCTATTAAAGAAATGTCTAACTACTGTTTGAGGAGCGTGTTTTTTGTGTTGGAGGGTCGGATGCGGGGATGGGAGTTGGGGCGGGACGGGTGGGGAGTGGGGGGCATTGGTCACGAGCAGTGTGCGGTGGAGCAACAATGGCTAACCAGCTCACCTGTTGTTGTGGGGCAGCAGGGGCCGGCGCGGACTGGTTCGGTGGTAATTGTCGTTGCGCAGGAGGCAGAAGGCTCGATAATAAGTATAGTTGTTTCCACCCGCTGTGGAGTGATGGTTTGTTCCCGGACCGAAGAGGTTGAGGCGGTGGTCGCAGCTTCTTGCGGAAGTCCTTGCTTGCCGTGGTGGTGGTCCAGGCCACAGAGCTGGAACTTGGAGTTGCGGTTGTGATCGGGTCGGCGGGGAGTTTCTTTGTAGCGTTGGCGACACGGTAGCCGAGCCTGAGCGTTTCCGCGTGGCTGCTCGTCGTGAGCCGCAGTCCAGCGCAAGCGCGGCGAGGCACTCGACGTCACACGACGGACAGCTGGCGGGGCGGAGCCGCTGCTGCCGCGGGCTCCGGGCTGCCACCGCGCGCGCCCGCCAATCTGCGCAAGCACGAGGAGCAGTGACGTCACACGGCGCACAGCTAGCGTGCCGGAGCCGCCGCCGCCGCGGGCCCTACCGCCACCGCGCGCGCCTCGCCGGTCTTCGCATTCCAGAGGAGTGACGTCATAGCCGCGGCAGACGCACCGGCGCCGCTGCGTGCCCAGCTGTGCGCCTCCGCTGCGCAGTAGCCAAGTCTGACGCTGCACCGGAGCTGCTTGATAGCGCCTCTCATCTTGTGCGCATAAGCTCACGTTACTGTATATCCCGGCATAGCCGAGCTAAGCCACCGCAATTTCTTTTTTGTGTGTCACTTAGAGCACACTGTGGTGTCGGGATTTAGGCAGACGTCCTGCTCTGTGTCCGAGCTCCTGCAACAAAGGGAGCAGCACTGCACTAGCTGTTTGTCGGTATGGCTCGCCAGCGATAGTGAAACCTCCTTACGCCTTTATATACAATGGTAGGTGGATACCTCAGAAGGTGACCACTGCCGATGGGGAGTTGCCTAGCATGCGGGCATGTAGTATGCGTGAGCCATTGGCTGCCAGGATTTGGGGGAGTGGGTCAGTGGTAGTGCCTTTTCGGTCCATGTCAGTAGATCACCTCCCGTATCGTCCCTGGAGCGGATCGAGATAAGGTAGAACCTCATGGGTCGTTGCCCCCAGTCGAATTGTGAAAGTTCTCGTTCAACGCGAGAGCGGCAGTTTTCCAGCGTGCTCGCGACAGATCAGACATTGCGGGGCTTGAACCTGCAAACGGCAGACTCGAGCGTTCGGTGTATTTTTCTGGCTTGAATCGCAAGCTCTGGAGTGTGGTTGGCGGTCACTCTGGCGCAGCTACTGTAGTCCAGTTCGTGTCGAAAGACGACCCTGTGGTCTGTGTTGGGCAGTCGGGGTGCTGGCGTGCCGCGTAGAGGGCCTGTAGGCTGGCGTGGGTGGCACTGAGAGCCGATGCGGGTCTGTTGGTGGGTCCTTCAGATTGCGGCGCTAGTGCAGAATGTGCAGGCCAGGGGGTGGGCGGTGGTAGGATCCGCCACTGCGGGTGCCGAACTCCATGGCATTATCGACGGTATTGGCCATGGACGAGGGCTCGGGCCTGGGTGCGAGCCGGGAGCCCACGGTGAAGTGCCGGTGGCCAGGCCAAGAGAGGTTAGGCTTATGCGGAAGCTGTCGGCGTGGTCGGTCTCTGGACGGCGTAGAAGCGTAGAAATCTGGACGAGTTGTTGATGCGTTGTAGCGTGAATACAGCGCAAACAAACGACGGACCAGTAGAAGAGTATACACACAGACAAGGCGCTGACTTACAACTGAAGTTTAATAGGAAAAACATGAAGGCCGCGAAAAACCAGTACCAATCCACCACAACCACGTCATATCAAACACCACGTTCCCATTGGCTGAGATAATCTATCGATTTTTGATGAGAGGGCCACAGGAGGGAGCAACTGATGCACACGTGCGCCTTCTGTGGCCCGTGTGTCAGTGCCAATATGTGATGATGTGGGTGCGGTGGTTTGTTCTGGTATTTATCGCGGCCTTCATGTTTTATAGCGCAGCTCTTAGGCACCCGCTGGCGACTTGAGAGGCGTCGCCGTCGGCGTAACCGCGCGGTGCATTATGGGACGTTTCGGCGATGACGTCCCACGTACCGTCACGTGTGACGTCACGAGGGCCGCTAGTGACGTCATAGCTGGGATGCCAGTGTGACGTCACGAGGGTCACGAGCGGTGTTGCATTATGGGCAAATTTCCTGCATAAATTTAGGGGAAAATATTCCCCGCCATATTTAGCGGAAAAGACTTCCCGTAAAATTCAGTGGAAAAATTCCCGATAAATTTAGAGGAAAGTTTCCGCACAAACTTAGCTGGAAAATTTCCTGCTAACTCTGAGCGGAAAAAGTGTCCCGCTAAATTTAGTAGAAAAAAAGTTCCCCGCCAGCTTTAGCGGAAAAAATCTCCCGCTAAATTCAGCGGAAAATTTCCCCAAATAGGAGGCGAGCGGGAGAGGAGGGAGGGGAGAGTACGGATGAGAAGGAGGGCCGCGGCATACCCTTCTCTCCGTACCTTTCCTCCTCCTCTCAAGAGCCGCGCTCTAATTCGGCGTGACATTGGATTGTAAACGTCTTTTCATTTTTCCTATTAAATTTCAGTTGTAAGTCAGCGCCTTGTCTGTGCGTATACTCTTTCTACTGGTCCGGCGTTTGTTTGTCGCTGTATTCACGTTCCTCTGGGCGGTGATTTCTCTGTAGAGAACGGTCAACTCCGAGGTCAATCCCTGAGTGGTATCAGCGTTCAGCTTGTGACGTTAGGAAGCGCTCGGTGACTGTTTGGGTGCCGTATATGGTCTTGGTCATCCAAAAGTGGGCTTAGCAGCAGGAGCCCCTGCGAGGCGCTTCTTAGCTGCGTGGCCTCATAGTAGGTTTTTTTGTTTTTGGTGTAAAATAAAAATATGTAAACTCTTTTTGAAATACACTGTACATTGTTAACAATTTGATAAACAGAATAAATAATTTGGCGTGTGCAGTAAAATGCGACTGAAAAAGACGAATAGACGTAACGACGTGTCGAAATTTGTAGCAGTCCTTGGCGCTGGGATGTCCTCTTGTAGCTTTTGATCTTCTCGACCTATTCCTACCAATAGGTATGCTTATCAAAAATTATCTTGGAGTCGAGAGCACAATTAACCGTTGGTGCGGACAGTGAAATCTTATCGCCTTATCGCTTCGTGAGGCAGATTAAAATCGCGAGACTGGAGATTAGATTCAAGCTCCGAGTCCCTCACTACACAGGGATCATATAACTGCCCTCTATTACGTTTTCTCGCGTCTAGAATCAATTGAAGCGATAGCTAACACCGATCTTTTTTTTTCAGTCTCAACGTTTTTTTGTTTTTTTTAGCGAACCATTAATTGCAATTAGAAAGAT
>JAZHYW010057609.1:0-21384 GCA_037355805.1 Ixodes ricinus
TATATATTGAAAACTGGCCGCCAGATAAAGCTGTATATACGCCAGACAACGAAGTATATACCTCAGATACGGCTGTATATATGCCAGATAAGTCTGTATATACGCCAGATTCGGCTCTATATATTCCAGATTAGGCTTTATATTCGCCAGATAAGGCTGTACATGAGCCAGATAAGGCTGTACATACGCAAGATAAGGCTGTAAATACTCCAGATAAGACTGTATATAGGCCGCATATAATCATATAATGTTTGATATGGCCAGATATGCCCCAGATATAAGATTTCCATACGTGGAGAAGCACAGAACATGTGACCGAGCTGGGTACATACTGCGTGTGTGTGTGTGTGACGTCACGTGACGTCATGAGGTCGCATGGCTCTGACCTAACGACGTTATGGTTTCACGTTACGTCATAAGTACGTTACGTGGCGCCGCGACGTCATGGCGTGACGTCACCGTGACCTCACAGTCCTTCACGGTTCTTCGTGATGGTTATTCATGACCGTTCTTCACGATCGTTTTATCATAAAATATTCCTAATAATAATAATAATGGGAACAATAATGCTTTATTTCCTTGATGCCCCAGAAAAACCAGCTGGTCAGAATATGGTGGCTAATAAATCAAAATCAAAACACATTCCAGGATAATAAACAACATTCGATGAGGTTGCCATGCAGATTAAGAGCCAAAAAGATGCAACTCATGCTCCCATTTAAAGAAAACAGACAAATCTAAAAATACGTCAACATGAGGCGACGGGTTATTCAAAGAGTTCTGCATTCTTATTAATGATGACAATCTTGCTTCAATAGATGGCTAAAACATGCGTGAACATCTAGAAACACGAGCCGGCACATGAACTTTGTAATGACAAATTAGATAAACCCATATTTTAAGACTGAGCCTTCCGTAAAATAAACACTTCAAAACCTGCATCAAGCAAACATTGGCGGTATCTTTTTCCTTGGGCACGAAGCCTGTTCACGCAGCATTTGTTTTTGGTACGAGCTTAGTCGACTTAACGTTGAGCGCTGACGTAGCTCTCGTGTTCAATATATGCTACGTGCAGGTACTAGATTGCGCGCCTCATCGACTCATTCACGCACCCTGTCTTGGCGAACGTCACCCAGATGTCCACCAAGGTCTTGCTGAACTCCCGCTCCTTGTCCGTGTACCAGGACGTCGCAAAAGGCTCTCCAAAGAGGTAGTAGAGTTCGGCCGTGTGGATGACCCCCATCCAGGGCGGGTGCACCGAGTTCTTGGTGCGGTAGTCGAACTGGTAGAAGAAGACCGGCACTCCTTTTGGCTCAGCCCCTCGGCGAAGACGTGGGTGGGACAGACCATGAAGTAGTCGGTGATGCAGTTGGCGATGGCGGAGCGGAGCGTCAAGTAGTTGGTGTGGCCGAGGAGTCCCAGGTAGTTCCAGTAGATCTTCCGCAGGGCCGATTTGGAGAAGCTGTGCAGGAAGGTTCGATTGCACGTGGAGAAGAGCTCTGATTTTGACACCTTCCGGTGACTCTCCCGTTTGTAGAAGTGGGGCGTCACGCTGTGAGAAGGTGGTATTGCGTTGTATTGCATTTCTTCGTAATATTTTGTATTGCGTTGCACTTAGGAGGCATTTAGTGTAGTGGCTGGGGCCATAGGTAAACACAAATATGTGTCAAAGATCCCGTGTATCCTGCAGGTCTCATCACAACATAAAATATACTGAACACTTGAGTGAGAAAAAAGAAAAGAAAGGTGACCTCTTCGGTACAACATTCACGTTCATGTTCAATATATGATCTCTTATTTAAAAAGACCATAGAACCAGTTTTTTCGGCACTAGAACATTCACGGTGAATGTTAATCGAGCTCACGGATTTTCAAACAATTTGTTACTTTGAATCTTCCGTTTTATTCACTATTCTTTGGCAGAAAATAAATATTTTGATATGATTTGTCCAATAAGCATGCCAAAATGTGCGCAGAGCGCAAGTTCATCTGCTTCGTTTGCAGGGGGTTATAATTACGTCAGAATGCTGAGCTCTGATTGAAGGATAGTGGGTGGAGCTCGAAGCAAGCTGCCTTGAGGTCTACCCACTATCCTTCAATGAGAGCCAATCAGAGCTCGGCATTATGACGTCACCAAAACCCCTGCAAAAGAAGCAGAGGAACTTGCGCTCCATATAAGAATTAAACAGGGTGTTTGTTTTTAATTTGGAGAGATTTAATAAAAAAAAAGTCATAAAAGATATACAACTTTGACCTTTGCAGGCTGGTTATACGGGGCCCGGGGGGGGGGGGGGGGGGGGGGGCATAGTACACGGGTATAATCCTCACGATAAGTCGTATAATTAACTAGAAACAGTAACACAACTTCTTTGTGAAAACAAACATTTGGTGTCAATTAGAAACTTGCCCCCTGGACGTCATCTAAAACCACTAAATCAGCCAATTGTAGAGCAATTCACAGCGCGTCGTAAGCGGGGGTGGGCTAAGTTTCTTACTCGTGCATTTTGCGTTTTCGCGCCGTCACCGTTACGGTGACGGCATGCACTGGCGTCTCATAACGGTTACGGTGAAACGTAACCGTTACGGTTACGTTTCACCGTAACCGTAACGGTTTTCACCTGTGCAACCGTTACAGTGAAAACGGCGTTTTCACCGTAACGGCGTCACCGTTACGGTGAAAACGCTAAATAAAAGGATTATCATTCGCGTTTTTGGACCAACAGCTTCGCGCCTGTCGCACAAGTGGAAACTCTGGCGCTACCTTTGCGCTTATCACGTGCTCAAAGTCTGCTCAAAATTGACTGAGTGAGTGGATTCGGATGACGCCCATCAAGTTTCTAATTTGAACCATTTGTTGATTTTCAAATAATAAGAAGTTAATGGAACATATTTGGAGTTAATTATCTGACTTATCGCGTCGAGTTTCTCCTTTATGTCCCCCTGGCCCTATGACACGTTTTACGGTTTCTTTGAAATAAAATTGCTTTAATTAGAAATTACACATCACGTATAAATCAAAAGTAAGGTGCTCAATTTTCATACACCTTAGATGTATTATGAAATTAATTTAACGTTTATTTTCTTGTTAGGAAAAGCAAATTCTCAAGATGAATTTACAGGAAACATTTTAGGCAGATCTAAGCAATACATGTAAAAGTAATCGGTTCTTGATTATTTATGGCGTTTTCTCTCTTCATGGACAATGTAAACCGAAAACACCTACCTGAAGTATCTGTGGGTTCACTACCTTTCGTGAGGTTTATATGCATATTTCATGTAAACTTGTACTTCGTGTAAAATAAATTTGTGGATTTCTGGGCTAGTTGGTTAATCGACATAATGAAACAAAGAGCAAAAGGACGGCACGAAGTCGGAGAAACACAGGCACACACACATACACATACATCTGTGTGTGTGTTTCTCGGAATTCGTCCAGTCATTTTTAAGTTTTCTTTTCATTACGGTAGCGATACCTGTCACAATTTTTGTATGAGTCAACGTTTTCATAAATATCAATGAAAACGAAGCCTCAGCTTCCAGTTTGGTAGGCATCATTAAGATAAGTAGATTTTTCATAAATACATACTGTCAAGGTTACATCTGCGAATTGGGGTAGTCAACTTTTGAAATGGTAATCCTTCCTTTTTACAAGATTGAAAAGCGTGCATATGTTTTAGTCTTTACGCAAAAAAATTAGTTTTCCCGCTAAATTTAGCGAAACAATTTACGTCCCATGACATGATCGCGTGACCTATACGCAAGTTCAGTTTCCCCGCTAGATTTTGCGGGAAGATTGACGTCACCTGACCTCAATACTAATTCAGCTTCCTCGCTAAAATTAAGTGGGAAAAATGACGTCACGTGATTTCGTGTCACGTGACCTACGCGCAAGTGCAGTTCCTCCTTTAGATTTAGCGTGAAAGTTAACGTCGCGTGACCTCAACACCAGTTAAGTTTCTCCTCTAGTTTTAGCGGAGAACATAATGTCACATGACTTTATGTCACGTGACATATGAATAAATTCAGTCTCCCCTCTAATATAGTTTTTTTTTGGACGCGCAAGCATTACACTAAATAAGGGTGGCGATGTGGGTTAGTTGGTTCATACTGACGAAAAGGCCAACAGCGCACAGTAAACGGGGACTAAAGGAAGTGCAAACAGGACAAGCGCTGACTTTCAACTAAACTTAATCATATGAAAACAAAACAAAGAAAACAGCAACCCCGCCCACGTCACATGATACATTCACCACGTGTCCAAAAAAACAATCTCTTTACTACTTAAGCCCAGTGACGTTTGGCTTACGCAGTTGGCGCCTGCTTTGATAATTGCATGCGCCTCTAAAATTTCTCTGTTCACTCTGTCCCTTCCATTGCCAATGATGCCAGTCTTACTGAACATAGGTTTGCACCCACATCCATGACAATGCAACGGCAGATGCCCCCATACAGCTCCCACCACTGATCGCAACCAGTCATGCTCTCGCAGTCTGTGATTAACACATCTGCCCGTCTGACCGACGTAGGCTTTTCCGCACGTTAGTGGGATCGTGTACACAACTCCCACCTTCCAAACAGCATATTGATTTTCATGCTTCACCGAGCAAGCGGGGCCTTTGTCCTTGTTATCGCCAACTCTCGCGCATAGTTGCGCCAGCTTACATGGAGCGGAAAACACCAATGGCACATCGTACCTCAAGGCAACTCTTTTCAAGTTGTGTGAAATTTTATGGAGATGCAGTATTACGAGCGGTCGCTTTTTTGGCCTTTCCCTCTAGGGACTGGGGTTCCCCTTTAGTTTCTTTAACGAGCCCTCCGCAACGCTCAATAAAACCGAAGTTGGGAAACCTGCCACTGTCAGTCCCTCAACCTGCCGGGCAAAACTATCATTAACCACATGATGACATGACTTCTCGAGTGCAGATTGTAGGCAAGACGAGGCAATGCTTCTCTTGACCAGCTTAGAGTGCGATGAATCATATGGAAGAAGACCCTTCTTTGAGCGTGGGTGATAAGACCAGCAAACGTGTTTAGCGATGAATTCTAATCTCAAATCCAAAAATCGTAAGTAAGCCCCATTCTGAAGTTCGTGAGTGGAAGTGGGCCCTCCGAATGATGTGTGAAAACTTCTAAAACAGACTTCACGACATCTGCCTCACATATGCCCTCCAACCTAATAAACCAAACCAATAAGTCATCCACGTAACGAAACACTTTACAAACGCGTTGCGGAGGGTTTGTTAAAGAAACTCAAGAGGGAACCCCGTCCCCAGAGGGAAAGGCCAAATAAGAGACCGCTCGTAATACCGTTATCTCCATAAAATTTCACACAACTTGAAAAACGTTGCCTTGAGGTACGATGTGCCATTGGTGTTTTCCGCTCCGTGTAAGCTGGCGCAACTATGCGAGAGAGTTGGCGATAACAAGGACAAAGGCCCCGCTTGCTCGGTGAAGCATGAAAATCAATATGTTGTTTGCAAGGTGGGAGTTGTGTACACGATCCCACTAACGTGTGGAAAAGCCTACGTCGGTCAGACGGGCAGATGTGTTAATCACAGACTGCGGAGAGCATGACTTGTCGTTGCGATCCAGTGGTGGGAGCTGCAGGGGGGCATCTGCCATTGCATTCTCATGGATGTGGGCGCAAACCTATCTTCAGTAAGACTGGTATCATTGGCAATGGAAGGGACAGAGTGAACAGAGAAATTTTAGAGGCGCATGCAATTATCAAAGCAGGCGCCAACTGCGTAAGCCAAACGTCACGGGGCTTAAGTAGTGAAGAGATTGTTTTTATGGACACGTGGTGAATGTATCATGTGACGTGGGCGGGGTTGCTGTTTTCTTTGTTTTGTTTTCATGTGATTAAAGTTCAGTTTAGAGTCAGCGCTTGTCCTGTTTGCACTTCCTTTAGTCCCCGTTTACTGTGCGCTGTTTGCCTTTTCAGTAAGCATTAGAGTTTGGCTATATTTATTAATCACACACAGGCGTACGTATACTCCAACGGATGATCGTAGCATGAACGTTCTTTTAATCAATGAAATGTTAAGAACCGTCGGGTGTGGCTTATGTGTTTGCGTTTCTTTGTGATTGGTCCCTGGGGGTTCTGGTTGGCCAATGCGGCAACCTCATCGCTGTCGAACAGCGTACTTCTTTCGCTTTATACAACGTTGTATCAAACAGTTTCAAGATCAATTTCGTAACATGCCAACGGATGGCAGCAGAAGGCGGCAGGTACTGTCACAAAAGGTTTTGACCTTTGTAAGTCAGTGTGTCAAAAGATATGGGCCTGGCGTACATCAGGGGCTGTGCAATCGGTGCTATTTTCATCACGTGCCTTACCACGTCTCTGCGTTCATAACAGACAACAAAGCTAGAACAAAAGGTCGAACGTCAAATTCTGCATGAAACTGGGCCAATCTGCCACAGAGACGTCCGACACGATTCTGTAAGTTTACGGCGATGCTGAAATGACCCGTGCAAAGTCGGATGACCAAACCCGATATTCTACAAGGCTTTCCTCCTCTCTCACGTCTTCGAGCAAGGGAAGCGAAGGACGGAAAGAGAGGTCTAGAAAGCCGGGCATGAGTTCGCGCGCGCGTTCTGATGGTGGGGTGGTTCATTGTCCGAGCACGAGAATGGAGATAAGCCAGCAAAAAGGGTGCCGCTTTAATCACGTAGTCTATTTCGCTAGCGAAAAAAGCTTGTCGATCAGTGACGGGCTGGGCAGTCGTTGGGGCGGATTACTTGCTGCTGCTTGTCGTACAGCTCGGTTGTAGTAGATTCCTAAACTTCGCTCGTCGCTCAGGAGTCTGCGCCTTGTCGCTCATCAGAAAAGTATCGTGTTCGATTGCTGGGTTGCGTGAAGTGTGTCACAGCAACGAACCCATGCGTTGGGTAGGAAGTCTTGCGCGAACGAGCAGTCGCAAATTTGCGAACGCGGTCCGAGGAAAAATTGCCACCTGTCCCGTCTTAAAGATGCTCTGCTCCGGGTTCTTCAGTACGAATCGGTGCATCGAAAACGGCACCAAGCATGGACAGTCCATGTAGGGGCATGTTCAATGCACGCAGCGTGGTTCCAGACCTCAATGTCGCCGCTGCAGTTTTTGCAACCCACTATAGAGCGCGTCTTGCCCGTTGGACGCCGTTTACGCGTCCCACTGCGACCGCTCATCGTCACACAAATACCCGCAAGCGAGGTAACCGGAGTGCAGGCGCAGGCCAAAATACAGGACGGCAATGGATGTGTTTACACGGATACGACAGTAGCGCATCGAATCGAGTTAGCGTATCGAATCGTCCATCTAAACTCCCCGATTCGCTAGCGAAGCGCGTCAGAATCCAGTCCGATCCCATCCGTTTAAAGGAGGTTGGTTTGAGATTTTCAAGCCGAATAGAGGCCTCCATGTAAACTCTAGCGGATCGAATCGGGTGTCTGAAGGACGAGGGAAGGAGGAGTAGGAGGGAGGGGAGAAAGGTTAAGGTACCCTTCCAGCTTGCTCCCTCCCCTCTCCGTTTTGTGCCACCATCCAGAGCGCCTAGTCACCGATAGACTCCACTAATCTCTTCCCCCCCTCTCCCCCTGACACGTCACATGGGGTGCGCTGTAATCATTAGACGCGAGATGTCGCCACCGGTCGATTTGAACCCATGTAAACGCGGTGGTTAAAGTGATTTCAGTGCGCTAACTCAGTTCGATGCGCTACGGCCGCATCCATGTAAAGCGTGGCCTGGTGGCCTGGGAGCGCGCCGACTGGTGGCGGCTCGGGTAACTGACGCGCTGAACGCGTCTATAGAAAAAGATAGAATGAAAAGGAGCCTATTACTACCCCTGTCAGACAACCCCTTAAAGGGCAACTCCGCTCAATTCCGAAAAATTTGAAGCTTACATGTGATTCCATTTCACAAAGTACTACTCAACAGCTCTACGTCTTCGGATTCGCGAAATGTTGAATATTATTTGTGTAATCTTAATTTAAACATCAGCCGATACCGAAACCGAAACTTCGGTTGCGTCAGGCAACGTTGGTCCCGTGTCCTCAGAGTCATGGCCACGTCACGTCAAACCACGTGGTCTTGTGACGTTCGCAGGCGCGAGGTACAGGACAGGCGACGCGGGCAGGTCGCTTCGCATGGCGTGGACGGTGATGGCCCGGGGAGAGGGGGAAGGGGAGAACACGAAAGAGGAGAGGGGGAGCGGAGAAACCGGACTTGCGATAAACGCGCAGGGCAGCGCAAACTAGCGCATCCGCGCTTACGGTGATCACGTGGACGCCGTAGAGCCAACACCGGGAGGAGAAACTCATGACGTCATCGTTCAATTTCGCTTCCGAGAAGTAAAAACAACCAAAACGTGAGAATGACGTAGTCATGCCTTTGGCGTAGCGGTTCAACGTTGGCCGCTCCACCCCCGTCGCATTGACTGCGCTGACGATTGCGCCTCACGTCGCACGCTAGAGTTGGCAGATTTCGGCGACTTGGCTCGTTTGAAAGTTTGCTGGCCAGTTTATTAAATATATAGACGGAATTAGATCGTAATATTTGACATGGGGTCTTCCTATATGATACTGAAGAGGGCTGCATAGTTTTCTAAATATCAAAAATGAAGCGGAGTTGCCCTTTAAAGGGGTTATGACACGCCAAAAATGCTCCAAAAATAAAATACAAAGATAACTATACTGCTAGGACCCATTGTATGTTCCTATAAGCCTGCTAAATTTGTTTTGAAAATGGCGTGATAGTTTCGTGGATAGATCGATTTACATGCGGGATCCCTCGTATCCGCCCGATTCGAAAAAGAGCCGCCACGTGGCTGGGAGCTAGCGTCCCCTTGCACGGCGCGGCGTCCCCTTGCACGCACTCTTGGCGTCTCGAGCTTCAGCTTCCTGTTCACCTTCCGCGTTTCAAGCATGCGGTCCGTGACGATTACGTCTACGGCATCGCTCGCCTTGTCAAAGTGTTCGACAATGATCGCAGCAGCGATGAAGTGATTGCTATCAAGATATGTTTGAAAGCTGTTCATTTTGACGGCGACCCGCTGGCGACCAGCTCCAGCGACGGCGAGTTACGGACGAACTCGCCATGGTTACCATCGTCCGGGAATATCTCGCAGGCGCATGCAGAGTGGAAGGTCAACGGGCTGGGGGCCGAGAGCGAGAATAACGTTCGGGTTGCCGAGTTGCGTGAGCGGTTTTATCGTACCGCTGCGAGGAGAGCTTTAGCGATCATGAGGGCGGCTAGAATGAGAGAGCGTTCGTGATCGCGTGGTTTTATGGACAGCATGGTGTGACTTACTTGGGCAGTGTTGCCTGGTCGCCAGATGAAAATGATAAAAATTCGAAAATTCAATATTTCAATCACCCGAGCTCTAAAAATCGCGTAACTTGGTGCATATACTAAGTAACCAATGAGCATTTCATTTCAAGAATAATCTATCCTTTTTAATTTTCGTGTCATAACCACTTTAAAGCTCCTTTTCAATAAATATCCTTTCCGCTAAAAGATATTCTGCTAAAGGAGCTTCTGTCACACGATCGTCAAAATACTATTTACCACTGATCTCTATAACAATTGCTGGATCGCGCTTCCTCGCAGCGCAAGGGGACTATTCTGAAGGTGACAGTGTGCAAACGTAGATAAGGTAGGTTTTTCTAAACAGACCTAAACTCAAAACTTTTGATACCATCTCGTATATTACGTGTGTGTGGATGACTTACCGTACACACACAAAAAAGACACACATTACTGACAAAAGAAAGGAAAAAAACAGAATAAAGAAATAAACACATTGACTTTTTTTGTTTTTTAACGAGATGAATAACTTTACACAAAGAAACAACAATTCTTTCCAGAGACCAATGGAATAAGTTCACCATAGTTTCCCCAGACCTAATGCTTCTCTTCTGCAGCCTAAAAACCGGGCGCTGCTGCTTACCGTTGTGGTTTAATATTTGACGGCGGGTTTATTCTACGGACTAACACGATGGTGCTCGACTTCCTCGATACTGCGGCCTGCTGTGAGAAAAATACTATTATTCGTCTTTTTACGTTTCAACGAGCTTGGTTCCTAGCGTATGGCTTTGCTCAAGGTACACATAATAAGAGAAAAATGACACGTGCGCAGCGGCAGTCAGGAAGTTGAAACCCCATGTTCGTCGTTGTGGCCTACATCGCCTTTTCAGGTATAATTCCTGAACATGTTCGCAGTGATAACCTAGATGCGTGTTGTGCATAAAAGTTAACGCTTACTTTTTCAAACGTCACTTTGCAGCCTCACAAAAAAAAGATGTTACTAAAAAAGTGTTGCAAAAATGCGTGACGTGACGTCCGTTATCACGTGACATTATGATGTCACGTCGTGGTTTCATGTGGCGTCGCTTCCCGCGCTCACGTGACCTATTGTGGCACCAACCACGTGATCCAAAGTCACCGGCCCAAGAATCTACTATTACGTACGATAAATTCATCAAGTATAACCAAAGAATGTTTTTTAAATTTTTTTTAAAAGTGTAGAGCCGTGTAATACTCGAATATGGAGGATGCTCACGTGGTCAGTATGGTGGTACCTTCATCTGGCGTGACGCCCAGCATCACCCTCACGTCCTTCGGGAACAGTCCTCGTTCTACAGCTCGAAGGATGTTAATGGGCAACAGGTCGTCACCGAAGATGGGCAGAAATAACAGCAGCTTCTTGAACATGCTGTCTTGCACTTTCTGTCGACCGTCCGGCAGAATGACGGAAACATAATTAGTGTGTCTAATAACAATGATATATGCCATTATTATATTTCGATTGCTTTCTTACAAACAGTAAAGTAGAAATTTCTAATTGCTTTCTCAGGTGAACCTATGAGAAACCATATCGTAAGGTTTTATTTAAATGTCGGAAGTGTACATACATATTTCTAGCTATCATCGAACGTTTGTAAGCTCTAGTAAATATGCTTTACAATGCGATGCTTTTGATTTACCCTTTGAGCTGTTTTTCGTTTCATAACGAAGCAGTGAAAGACAGTTGAAATTCTCATAATTGCGGTGCTTGCGTTACGTCTGAAATGCGGATGTCTGTAAATATTAAAGATAAAACCAGAATGCCCCTTATTTGTATCTAGATTTTAGATTAGACTCCAGAGCGCTTAGAAATGCATAAAAACACACACAAAAAAAACTCCCGTTTTGCAAAAAAAAAACTACAATAACAAAAACAAAACAAAATGCGACAACACTTACAGAAACGTTTTGTGCGTTTTCTCCATGTTTTCTTTTTTCAATGAGTGTATAAGTTTTTGTAAATACTTAAGGTCAAAGTTAAGTTATCGTAAAATAAGAAGGTATTGTCATAGAGCACAATAAACACCATCCCCTTTATGATCCGGTTATGCATATACTACGTTACGCCTTACAGGGACGATGAAACATTTCTTTAAAAATAATAGATGCTGATTATATTGTAGTTCTATCCCATGAATCTGAATATCATGTTCATTTTCCCCGAAGATGCACCTAAACGCGAGAAGACACTAAAAGCCTCCGACCAGTCGTTACGTCATATCAGATCTTTCGGCCTCCAAACGCGTGTCGCTCGTGTGGGCAGCGCATGCAATTATAAACTTGCCGGGTATATATTCCCCTGAACTGGCACAACACTAGCTAGAAGACAAGGCCTGCGCATGACGTCATGGTTAGTGGATCCCGACCCGCCCCAAGCGGGAAACAGGCTGAAGCATGACCAGAGTATGGGCCATGTGCGACCGCGACTGCTGAGCGCGAGCTGATAGCGAGCTTCCACTGTTCATTCGCAACGTGCGCGACACCATCGAGCTTGCCGGTCTTAGCGGCCTATTAATGTGAGCTCGCTTTGAGCACGACCACTGAAGCAGGCGAAGCAGCTTTAGGTGTCGCAGACGATGTAGAAGACGATGGTGCTCATCCGGGCTACCTGGGGGGCGCTGAGGGGATCCACTAGTGATGACGTTTAGAGGAGGATACGCGCGGGCCTTGTCTTCTAGGTTGTATAGACATAGACTGCACCAATCGCAAACTCTTTTCCTGATTTTTTTTTTTTTTGTTTTTTTTTTGTAAAAATAGCAAGGGTGCGCTTGCATAGCTTTGATAGGCGCTGAAGATGCGCGAGAGCGGATATTCCGAAAACTCTGGATGTGACGTCACGCTCCGGGAAAGGAGGGGCTTTGGCGGTACTTTGAAAACGACTTTCTGCAGCCTCCGCGCACCGCAACTGAAAGATAACCTCGATATTCGTGATCCTGCAGGAGGCCAAAATGAAGACGATGTAAGTGTTGCTTTTTCTCTCAAATACAGTACCGCTTCAGTTTGCCCTTAAGTCCTGCCAGCAGTCGACCCTAAGATCCAATGGTGTCAACCAAGCAGCAGAGCGAAGCAAGTGCATTGTCATGGCGCTCGTCCTCTTTGGGGGTTTGCTATCACCTGCTGAACCAATCACGGCACACAAAAAAGAAGACGACTTAAGACTGCTTAGCATGTAGGAATGCGCATTCCACACGCAGCGAATTTCTACAAGCAGCGCGTCACGTTCTTCCTTTCGCACACGGCGCTCCGGCGGTGACATGACGCTGCCCCACTGCGCATGCGCGGCGAACCCTGCCGGCTTGACGACGGCTTGCCGTGACGAAGCATTGCGTTGCTGTGCTTTTCTTCGTGTTTCTTTCTGAGACGCGTCCGCTTTAACCTTGAGCGCCTCCGCCGGCTTCCGTGACGAGGCATCTGCGTTGCTGTGCATTTTTCTTTGTGTTAAATTGGGAATGGGAACGTAGATGCCGTTTCGCTCAGCCAATGGGAAATTTGGGTGCCGCTTCGCTCAGCCAATAGGAATTTAGGTGCTGTTTCGTTCAGCCAATGGGAATTTACGTGCCGTTTTTCGCCGGCTTCACTCCATGAGACATTTAATGTTTTCGCATTAAACGCGCACTATAGTTTGACTCACCCTACGATGGACTAAAGGTCAAAGCCACAGGCCGCCAGGTTTAATCACGTTACACGTTAAACTACTGACATGCTTAATATTGATTAGGGTGACCGATAATGCTCCGAATCAAAGTGCTGCATCATTTCTGTACCTTCGACGCATGAAAGAGCTCGTATGTCGTGGCCTTCTTTGCAATGTAAAGTTGGTGAGTCACTCAGTGCTATTCAGTTCGGCCATATCCGCCATCCCCATTAGATGCGAGCACCGACACGTACATTGAGCCAAATACCAGGCAATTCTAAGTTGCTCGTTGGACGATGGTCCGTAGCTGTGTCTCTAGTATCGTAGGTGAACGAAGTATAGTGCGGCGCATTCATTGCGCATTGTTTCCGTCCGGAGTTGTTTTAGACGGGGTAGCAAACCCCCAAAGACGACGAGCGCAGTGACGATGCACTTTGCCACTGCTTTATTAGCTCCATGATATTGTATACGGCGAGCAAGTGTCCTAAAGGCGTCTTTGGAGCATCGAAACGCGAAAAGGGCGCCAACGAGGGCGATCATAAAGAACGCGTATAGATAACGCGTGATGACGAAGCAGAAAAGTTCGTGCCGTCATTGGTCAAGGTCGGGGGTAAACAATACGCGCGTGGACGCGTTTGGAGGTGAACAAACGCAGGAAGAGCGCAAGGAGCAGACCAACGAGGTAGAGGGGCTTAGACCGACAAACTTTGGTATTCCGTTCACCAGGCGAAAGTGACACCCCCCCTGGCTGCCGCCATGTTGTACAATTTTGACCACTAGACACGTGACCGTACCAAATTCTGAGACTTTTACGCAAAACTGAGCCGAGATTTGATATTGCGATCGCTGTAAAAAACAAAACATTATAAACTATTTTTAGATACTGTTAGCCCCAGAGATCAGTGTCTAGCTCCGACAAAAACCCGAAGTATAGGACCGCGGCTGACGGCATCCAGCGGAGTCATTGACGAAGCTGTCCGAGTTTTTGTCGTAAAAGCACATTTTGGACTTAAAACGAACGAAACATAACTTATCTCGTTCGGTACTGTTATTAAAGATCAATAAGCAATTATCTGTGCAGCGGTACTTCGTTAAAACCTAGACGTAAAACTATAAGCTCACGTGTCTAGTGGTAAAAAATGTGCAACATGGCGGCGGCCGGGCGAGGGTCATTTTCAGCTGCCAGTTTATCGCTCTAAGCCCCTCTACCTCGTTGGAGCAGACGAACATGTACGCTTTAAAGTGTGGGCTGCTGTCAAATTTCAAGTGTAACGGGGTATCGTCCTACCTGCGAATGGAAGTCACCACTACTGTCGAGACTGGTACAACAGTTAGTAATCTGAAATCACTTCACTATCCTCATTTCGTTATAACCAACTTCGGTTAACAAAGTGCAGAGGAATGAAATCGTAATCGCTTCGCTGTAGCCCAATTTCGTTATAACCGGTCTTGACAGTATACACTTCGTTTCAGCTTAAGTCCAGACGCAGCACAACGCTACGAGTTAATGGTACCAATCAAGCAGGAGTCAAAAGCGCAAGTCACTATACCTTCCTTGTACGTGATTGGTCCAGCGACGATAGAACACGTACATAAACATGACGAACACCACGACGGTGCTCTTTTGACGCCGTCTGCTTGGTCCCGTCAGCTCGCCAAGCGTGGGCTGCGTCTGGACTAAAGACGAAATGAAGTCATAGGTTGTGGCGAAATTCCGCTCTGCCTACCAGTATCCTGTGGACGTTGACCCTACGCAGGCATCCGACGACCTGCCGCCCGTGCGTGTGCACGGACATGTTGCCGGTCGCGCAACCCGTCCTGAAGGCCAGTTCGTCGGCGGCCTGCAGGCTGCTGTTGACGCGCGCTATCATGGGCACGCAAGGGCTTCCGCTCTGGAGGATCGCCACTTGAATCAAGTGGCTTGCTATGGGCGACGTGAGCTGCGGCAACAAAAAGCGGACGGACAGCCCTCGTAACGTTTTGAAACTATAATAGAGCGCAATGTTAAATGAGAAGAAAAAAGTTAGCCCATGGCTAAATTGCTGGGCAATTGTCTTGCATACGTGAAACGGTCTAGCGTCGCGTGACATTAGTTCATGTGACCTATACACCAAATTCAACTTTCCCGCTAAATTTAGCGGAGAAACTGAACCGGTGTGTAGGTCTGCGACGTCCCATAACGCAACACCGCGGGCGTTGCATTATAGAACAACTCAAACCTATACACCAATTCAACTTACCCGCTAAATTTAGCGGAGAAATTGAATTGGTGTGTAGGTCTGTGAGGTCCCATAATGCAATACTGCGCGCGTTGCATTATAGATCGTCACATGCCACGCCTCAACGAAATGCGGCTTCACGAAATCTGTAGCAACTAGGCAAAGAAAGTTTCACGTTAAAAACGAATTTTCGAATAAGAAGAAAAATATTCAGCGGATGACATACTCCTTCCCGTCGCAGTTATCGAATTCAAAACCACGGATTATTGTCTTTCTTGTGGCCAGCGTTTAAATGCGATAGCGCATTTCTGGGGCCACGCAAAACGTAAACACCTCCGTAGCTAAACCTAGCGATAAAACATGAATTGGCGTATATTTGTCGCAGTGTTAGTCCATGTGACACGTGACAATCGTCGTCATGTGGCACTACGTCACATGACTTCGACGGCACATACGTCACGTCACAGGGCCACATGACGTCGACGTCACAGTATCACGCGATGTCACGTAACGTCACCGTCACACTCGTCTAATGTCGCAACCTTAATTTCTGGTCGTTAAATGCGGACGATCGAAACTCAAAACTACCATTAGTCCAATGGACATGGCTCCTGCACTGCTTCCGAAGGCCGTGATTCTGGAGGGTCCCCTCCGAAAGACTTGATGTTGCGACGAACCCAGAGCAGGGCCAGGTGCATGTCGTGAATGCCCATGTTGCCAGGAACGTCGTCGTTGTGGGCGTGGAGGAACCCAAAGGCTCCGAGTCGGTAGTTCATCTTGACAATGACCACGTCGCCCATAGATGCCATATACCTGGGACATTTGAGCGAGACCATGTTATTAGCCTGCATGGTGCCTGCAACGCTTCTCCAAAGGTGTGTTTACCAAGTCATGAAATGTAATCTCTCGATTTTCGCCTTATGACGCCATAGAAGCCTCATGTTGCCGGACACAATCCTGGCGGTATCCTAGCAGCGGTGGTAGAAATAGCAGATGCCCGTTTTGCTGAAGATCACTCTTCAGCTTGACAGTCCACGGACGCTTCAGCAGCCAGAAGTTGGGACTAAGCGACGACAGCAAAACTTGCGTTCGCTCGTACTTTTTGGCGAGAACTCCCAAAGTCGGTGACGGGTTAAGAAAAGAAAAGGTAAATGCCACGCGAAGAGACAGGTATTGCTACGCCAGCCCATCTGGTCCAAGTGTTTTTGTGACGTCACGATTTTATGACAATGTTTCTTTTAACAAATATTTTCAACAGGCGGTCTCGACCTAGCAACCAGACGCCAACTTCTCGCGGCGATTATCCTGCTCTTTGCCACGGTATTTTTTGCGTACCGAGTTTACGCCGCAAAGTGTTAACGGGGTTGGCTTCCGTTCGCAGTACTTTCTGTGCGACGTCGTGAGCATCCAGTGAGAAGTTCGAGGTGGAAGCAAGGCTTAGTACCGCTCGGACGTTGCGCTGGACGTCGTCTGCTTTTTTTCTCTCTTCGTTGAATTTATGTAGCCCCTGCCTCATGTTGCCTCTCAATATAGTGCCAGTATCACCGCTTTTCTTCGGTGTGGATTCAGTGAGGCGAGGTGAAAATGCTGCGGTCGTCGATCACTATTGAGAGCGTACGCTGCGTGAGACGGGCATGAGTGAACTGCCAGAACAAACAGCACCGAGTTGCTTCACCAGACGTCGTCCGCACCTTTGGAGGTGCTGCAGTAGATTAATAATTAAAGTCTGCCCACTGAAACAACGTCTTCACATCAGTATTCGTCCATGTGTGAAACGTAGCACATTTGAAAAGTTTTCGTTGTGATTAGTCCCATGGCAAGCAATAGCCTCGGATTCATCTTCAGTCGGAATAATGAGCTGTTACATACTTGTAGCAATTATAAAGCCAGTGATATGTACAATACAAACCTTTCCCCAATGTCGTGTTGAACATGAAGGATTTTTTTATATACTCGTCGAAAAGGGTATAAAATACTTACAGCGCCCATAAAACAGAGGACAGAAAAACGAGGTACACAGAGTGCAAAATTTCACTTTCCCAATTACGAAAATCTTGGGAAATGAGATTGGGCTCTCCACAGTTCTTTCAGACATGCTTGTTCTCATAATGCTTGTCAGTCGTGTGAATGACTATAGGAGTCCTGTTTACGCTACATAACAGCACTGTTTTGAGTTGAAGACATTATTAGGCAGGCAAGCTGGTTGTTACTCGACATACTAAAACCCGAGGCGGAGGCAACAGAAATGGGGTAAAACACAGCTTTGTATTTGAGACGTGTTTGAGTTGTGTTCGAGACTATAGACGTGTTGTGTTTGTCCCCCTTTCTGTTGCCTCTTTCTCGGGTTTCAGTATGTCGAACTGTTTCGAAGTATATGGGATGTGCTAATAAAACACGTATCATTAGAATATTTTAAAAGAAGACGGAGACTATGAAGCATGCCCAAATCTGTTGTCCTTAACGGCCAAACGGCAGCGCTTATTAGCAACTCCTTTCCTCAGACCCAGTTGAGCACTAAACGCCTGAGCAACTCAAACCATCAAGTGGTCGCTCTCAAAGTCCGGCTAGCAGGGCACACTGTGACATTCGCCTGGGTATACTGGAGTCCGGACCAAGACAATAGCCAGGACGAGGACAATGAACTGGATCAGCTACCAAACTGTTGCCAAGTGCAAGGAAACTAATGCTATTAGCGGTAGGCTCAATGCTTGGCATTCGCTGTGGGATTGTACAGGGACAGTCGGAGGGCTTCAGCATTCTCAACGCCATGCCGACAGCAAAGATGGAGTTCTTCAATGACCTGGATATCCCTACCCGTGTTCTGGTGCAAGTTCACAAATGGACACGATACCAGACTTTACATGGGCCTCCCCAAGAATTCGAGATGTGAGCTGAGTGAACCCTGATACAATTGGAAGCGACCACCTGCCCATCTGGATTCCTTTGAAAGCCCTACAATATCAACCCCCTAAGCGCATTTCACGGTTCGTGAAATGGAATGACTTTCGAACTGCACTCAAGAGGGACTCTCCGGTTCCGCACATCCGGCGCACCCCGCGGGCCCTGCAGGAAACACCCAGTTGGTCCGGGTGCGAGAATGGTCTCTAAACCTGACATGCACCTCCTAAACTTCTGGGACAACCGACTTGGGGCGATGTGACACTGCTGAAATGGCGAAAGTACACTTCTGATACGCACTAGACTTAATCGAACCAGAGCACCTCGAAACCGAGGAACAGCTCCATTCGTTTCAAACCGGTTTCAGAAGCCATCTGAGTCACTCAAGGCAGCCTTGCAATACTTCACGACGACGTCCTCGGCAATGGAGTCCTCCTGCGAACTCCGCATCGTGGGTGCCATTGGTGTCAAGAAGGCGTTCGGTTCAATCGCATACATACTCGGTGGTCGAGGGGCTCAAAACCAAGAGCTCTGTTTAAGACCACTTCATCAAAGCTTTTCTGCAAGACTGATGATACCTAGTTCAAGTTGAAGCGAAACTGTACCTGTCATCAACAACGGCATTGGTGTTCGCATGGGGTCGTTCCTCTTGCCCACACTCTTTAAGATTGTCATATTAGCCGTCCGGGTTACGAGTTGAAGTTTACGATATACCCTGACAATATCACGCTTTGGTCAAGGGAGGTTTACTCGGTGACCAGGAGTACACCCTGCAGGTAGTACTTGACGCAACATGCGCCCTTTTTGAGGGGGTTTACAGACCTCAGTATCGACGAATAAACACAATGCTTTCAGTGAAACTACCGAAATGACAGAAGGATAGCCTCTGAAGCTAATACAGTGATTTATCAGAACCTAAGTTTTGTGGCTTTTTTTTTCTTTGCAACGACGCTAATACACGAGCTAGCCTCTCACGCGCCCTTTCCCCTTATGTCTTACAAAGTGACGTCAGTGCAAGCTATGTATGAGACCAACACGATGTCTACGAAGAAGTGCACGAACTGCTTGTGCCCAGAAACCAGGTTCGCTTGAGATGAACAATCTGCGCATGCGCAATGCCAACAGCAGCGCCACCGCTGCGGCGTGACGTCAGAGAGTTGATTTGGTGTAGAGCGCAACTACCCGACTATTTTCACTGATAGCATAATAGTATTGACCAAATTGATGTCTAATAGCCAATGACAGCTTGAGAAAGGCGGGGCTTAGCTTATCATGCTCACGCTTCTTTATGCGTGATTCGTTCCTGGGTGTTCTTATCGGCTAAGACCGTAATCACATTGACTGCGGAGCAGTGATAATATTTTTGTGAGTCGTCAAGCCCCGGGCTTCTTGAACTGTCGGTTGCTACGGAAAATCATGTAAATACTTTATTTGTTTCGTTCATTTTTAAACACATAATTCAATGTTTCATAAAGAAAAAAAAGCCAAAAAAACTTCATCTGAATTTTGTGTTTGTTTCTTTGCTTTCATATAATCAAATCTTGTAACACTTGCGTAACGTCAGTATAGGCCCTCGGAGGTTAACAAATGATGACGACGAGGATGACATCACATTGTGTCGCAGAGCTCACGATTATTTTGTTTCTTTTTTTCGCCCTGCAGTCCCTGGCTCTATTTAAGACTGAGATATAAGACAATAATCAGGCTTAAAACTCAACAAAACCTTTCACAAATTCAGTGCCATCTATGTGTCTGAAATAGCAGTTCCAATTGGTGTATGCTAACGGCGGATAGAATCTGGTACCTTTTTATCAACGGTAGGTGTACGAAAGTTAGGGTGTTTTTCGCTGAATGGTAATTTCTCTATTTGCTTCAGTGTCGAGGAACTGCCGCTCTGCACAAGGCGCGTATAGTTGAGCAAGCCCATCGATAAATATAACACTTCATTTGTCATGAGCTGTCTTTGGAGTGCCAAAGCCGAGCATTCCAGAACTTGCGTGAGCAGCCTCAAATGAGTAACGCATAGAAGCTTATACGTCTAGATGCTCAGGCTCCTCTTCGGTTTCTGTCTTCAAATTCTTCCTTCACCAGCCACCAGAAAAGGCCGCCATTCGCATGTACAGATGATACACTTCAGGTGATGATAGCTATCGAGGTTGCCAGACTGAATGTTTGGATCTATTGGTGTGCCGCGATGTGAAACCGCGAGCTGCGTAATAGTAATAATAATTGTTTGTATGTATTTTCAGACAGCCGGAAGTTAGTCAGTCCTAATGGGTGTCTAGTGTCTCAGCTGTAAATGAGAAAATTGAACCAGTGGAATACAACCGCTAGCCTGGGGTCTTTTACGTGCACCACGCAGTATGGCATACGGGACCTCAAGTCGCATGGCTTGTTTTGTAAAGAAGAACTGTTGGCCTGCTCACTGCCGTATTTTGCAGGTGTTTGCAATCAAAATGAGGAGTGCTGAACACACCTATCGAATTAGCTACAGGCACTATAGTTGTGGGCAACGACATTGTGAATCTGGTTCACGCACTTGCGTTTGGTTGCAACCGTGTGTGCTGTGCAGCCTTGTGATCTCTTTACGACAAAGGAACACTCTGGCAAGCTGCGTGGCGCCATCTATGAGGTTTCCCTAGATCTGCCGACTAGAGTGAAGGTTTTGCGGTAATTCCGATTTTAAATGGACATACTATCTATAAAAATAATAGTAGTTTATAACATTGTCGAATAGTTTTTCAAGTCAACGTGGGAAGACATATCAGCGAAATATTAGAAAATATAAGGAAATCGCAGGTGTTCTCTGACGACCCGACAGGTCGCCGGTGTAATCTCTCGTCATAAAAGACCCCAGAGAGTTGCAGCGCACTCGGTTTGGATGTAGCGCAAGTGTGTGAATCAGCTTTAACTGATGGAGACCATACCTCAGGTCCCGCTGGATGAGCGGTCTCTCGTAGAGAAAGACGCCACCGTGAAAGTAGACCATAACGTCCAGTCCTGCAGTTGCATCAAGCGTCGGCGTCCAAACGTTGAGGTACAGACAGTCCTCCTGGCTCACGATTCGAAGCTGGGCGCACCTCGGCGGGAGCTCGGAACTCGTCTTGACTCCCGTCCCACGGTTTGATGGGAACCGGCTTTCGGAACCTCAGGGGGCCAAGGGGTGGTTCCGCGAAGGGAATGCCCAGGAAGGAGTGGATGGTGCTATTCAACACGTTCTGCGTACGCATGACGGCAGGAAATAAGTTACAAGATTCACTGATAGCGTGGGAACGGCGGGGAGTCTCTCTTTCGGAGCAATACGTA
>JAZHYW010057610.1:0-13733 GCA_037355805.1 Ixodes ricinus
CTATATCCTCAATCACCCCAACATGAAAGAGCATTAAAAGTACATTTAACTTTATTGGAAGTTATACACAGATAATCCCAGCGATGATCAATTCACTCCCAATAATGAGCACCGTTGGTACTCCCTTTATTCACGTGTTACCGTGTCAGACCAGAAAGTAGCATTGATAAATTAAAAAAAGCACTTGGACTGTTGAACGAAACAAAAAAGTTTCTTAGAACAGGTGCAAACCGCACTCATACTACTCGCAGACGTTTTCCGATATATATCTTAACTCTGCATATTGAGGGTGTCTTGTCTGAAAACCGTTCGTAACAAAATAGTTCAACGTATAACCCTCCTCGTTTAATTAAATGATATTTTCTTAAATTCGTAATAAACTTCGCTTCGGAGATGGCATATATTTAACAGTAATTAAATATAGCCATAATTTGTTTGAGCAATTCTTGCCTAGGGTCTTTCGATTTAAGACCTTGCAATCTTTTGCGTTAAAATTAATTTTATAAACAGCTGATCAAAATTTAAAAAAATATATGAAAATTAAATGCAAATTCAAATTAGCAGCAAGCTTTATCTCGACTTATTAGCATGAAATGCAGCATAAGGCCTGACCTTAAAATTATTTCGAACATTACACCGACGCGTTTTGAAGTGATGAACTTCGTTTTTCAAGTTCCCGATATAGTGAAGAGAAAAACGAAATTGTTGGATTTTGCCTTGTGACGTAAATTCACTGACAAAACTTTCTACTATATTCAGCGAAGAAAATGAATTGGTGTAAATACCACGTGATGCCAGGTTATGTGAGATCATACATCAGCAAATTTACGGCAAAACTGCATTGGTGTATACGCCCCGCGACATCACGTCACGTGACCCAATTGATTCGCTAAATTTACCGGAGGAACGGAGTTGTGGTTTACGCCACGTGACGTCAGTCCACACAACGTAAACACCCATTCCGCAATCGACGTCAAGTGATAAACATCAATTTCGTTTTCCCGTTAAATTGGCAGGAAAGGCTTGGTCAGACGGAGGGATTGACGGGAAACTTTTCTTGATGGGGTTATTGTTGAAAGCATTGCAAGCTTTATGTAATACGGCAATGGGTTATTGCATGTGTATAATGTCTAAGTAAACGCAAATTCGCTTCCAGATAATTTTTAAATTCTAGCTGGTTAACACGTTTTTTTAATTCCTTTTTTTTAGTTCGAACTTTCTCCAGTTCAGGTTATGGTTCCGTAAGTCTTTTAACATGGCCTAACCTAGGTCAACCGCGACTGGTTATTCGTACAATTCATTTTTTTTTTAACTTTGAGACATGGGCCCGACATGTGCAGGTAACTACTTGACTATAGCGCTTGGACAACTCGATTATGCATAGTTTGTTACGTAAAACGAAGTTCAAAATTATGTGTTGTTACATTACGTGCTTACATAAGAAATACTGAAATTCATGTTTATCAATTTTCAATAACTGAATGTTTAGTGAATTGCATTTTCCTCCAGTGTGGACAAGTCTCTGCCAGCGCCGAGTGTAAAAAACTGAATTTGGTATGTTTAGTTTAAAATAGGTCTACAGATATGGTTCCAATCGAGCTCTGTCCAACTACATGTTCAATGGTATTAGGTGCTCACTAGGTCAAATTTAGAAAGACTCTGCCTTATATTACTGGATGTCTATATCTAGTTTCCGTTACCATTTCCTATTAGTTCTCATAGTAATTTGTTCTGGGAGAGGTCTTGGTAATGATATTTTGAGAAAGGGCTCGGTATTTGTCCAGTTCTGCTACATTCTTCGATCAAACAAGCGACATCTCGCAAATATCTATACTTCTTGGTAAAAATTTGAAAATTGAAATCAAGATTGTCTGCATATATGCAGGCTACTAAAAGCTCTATGACTCAAGCCACGTCCGTGTTAGAATAACAGCACACATTTAAAGGTTCCACAAGTGCGTCAGAAGTGCGTTTGTCATGCCATATTTATTGTTTGTTCACTCTTTCTGGTTTCACATCTATATTTTTGAATACAGCCTTTGTTCAGTATATATGACCACCAATCCTATAAACTTTGTGAAATAAAGTTGCAATGCGAGACTTATATTTTAACTTTTCATGGCGAAAGAGGCAGTGTTGCAGCAATAGCCTATATGATTAAACTCCCGATATTCCTAAACTTTAGGCAAAAAGGTTGTTTTTTGATTGACCTAACCTTTTCGCATCTTTGACGAGAGCCCAGACTAAAGCGCACTTTTCTAGGCATTGTTTCGTTTCAAATCTGCTATTCACGCATCGGTTAAAATGCATCCGTGTTTGGGGAGCTGGGCCACATGACATTAGAATCTTAGAGCCTGCTGATCTTTCTATACTGCTTGTCAGAATGTATAGTCGGTATGAGCGAAAGTACGTCTTGCATAGTCTTCTATGTTTTTTCGTGAATATTGAGACTTTTGTATAAATGCTTCGAAGAAAGTTCATTACATGATTGTATTTGTGTTGGATGTGTAATATGTTTCTAGTGTTTTAATATTTACTCAGACAAGCTTCGAGGACTAGTATGCAATTGTTTGTGATTGTCACCTTATTAAAGTAAACAAGAAATGCGTTATATTTTTAAAACGTATTTATTGAAAATCTTTGCAATCTGTTTCTGCTAAGCGGATTATCAAAATCTAAATATGATGATTTCTGTTAATACGTGATTTCAACCTTTCCCTGTAAACAACCTACCACTTTAATATTTTTAATTAGACTATCCTCTTAAAGTTCAGCACTCGAAATGTGCCAAACATTTCATCATTGAATAAGAACGATTAAACTTTAAATGTAGCCACTTAATTCCAACTTTCAAAGTGACTGAAAACAAAATTCACCATAATTTGAAAGTCAGTGAATTGATTCTGCACTTTTTAAACTAAAGTCTTCATTAATGTTTCGTCAATGCTGGAGCATTAAGAAGAGTTAGTATACCATAATATGGGACTTTCCCGCATTCCAAGGTGAGTTCAATATGTTGACCAATTATTGCCAAAGACGTACCAACAGAGTTCCACGTCTGGCTTTCTCAATGAAATGTAAGTGCTTCTTCATGGACTAGTGTTTTGCCAATGCCTCCTGCCTACACTTTGCTGCTGAAGAATATCAAAATCAAATATAAAAGAAACAAGAAAAAGATGAAATTTTCATTTTTCTCTTCGAACATCCTTAAAGTGTTGCAATAGTTGTTATTATTATTGCTAACTTATAGCTCTAACTCGATCTGTGGGTCATTAGCATACTAGAAAAAGCAAAATGAAATATATACGCTTCTTATTGTCCGTAATAAAATATTATCAAAATTTAAGACACGTTTCTTCTGCGATACGGAACCAACAACAGAGGGTGCACTTCGACGTGCGACATGAAACAGCGTGTGATGCGTTATCATGCGACGTTCTCAAGGCCAGTGGAAAATCAATCCGTCTTAGGTCGGTTTTCTTGCCGCGCACGATTGGCTGCAGGACGTTTAACGGCGCCCCTCTGGGTTCCTGCACAGAATCACAAAAAAAAACTCCAGCTTATAGCAACGTAGACCCCGTTTTGGTAGGCAACTCTAAGGCGAAATAACCTAATCCAGGGCTTTCTTAGAACAGATCAGTACTATAATAGCAATTACGCCTCCGGAAAATATTTAAAGTAGTTGATTTAAAAGGAAATTGTAAAATTTTAGTAGTTGTAATAAGCCTTGTAAATCAGGTTTGGTTAACTATGATCAACACCGATATTATTAGGACGAGGGCGGGAATTCGTTGCAGCAAGTGCATTTTATCGTTATTCGTTTTAACAAATTATTTCGCCTACAAATCAGGAAGCAGTTCTTCAGCTGATGACCGTAAAAGCGGGGACACACTCTAAAGCCTAATAAGAGGACCCACTCACTAAGCTTCATGGCTTAGCGCCGTTGAGGTCAGCATGCTTATAACTAGTGAGAGGTGTTCTGGCGTCGGGCTCTTTTTATACTTCTTGGTTGGCCCGCTCACCAAGCAACATCGGATGAATTATCACCGAAAATGAAATAAGTTATACTGTATTATTTTCCCTTTCAAAAATCGTAATTTATTACAAGAAAATGAAGTAAAAATACATAACTTTTGTATTACAAAATTTTATTCCATAATAAAAAGTATTATAAAACACCTGACGTCCAAAACTACAAAAAATATATTCTGCACCTTTATTTGGCGTAGAGGCCTATTTTATATATAATAATATATTTACATGCGTGAATCGATTCAGAATTCTTGCAATTTTATCCCTAGATATCTCAGATCAATGAACATAAGTAGCCGAATAGGAGCCATTTAACATCACCAAATCGCATGGTCACAGGAATCATCGTCGTCTTCTTTTGTGAATTTTATCATCGCCTGGAGGTATGCAACGCGATAAATGTACCGTGGCCTTCTATGTTTACTCTTTGTTCCCGATGTTTACGATCAACCCTATTATTTAATAGCTTTATAACGTAATCTGCAACTAAGCTCGAAGAACTGTTTTTTAGGTTGTTATAATGCGCATAAGCATACATTGATGAAGGACGACGCATCAACGTACAACTCGGCTGGGTTGTTATGGAAATATATCGCTGGCGTAAGTGTTGTGTACCGAACTTAATACTGTGTAGAAATATCGATAGAGCATTTTCTTGACACGGTACTGAATGGCAATTGCTTTTTGTTAACTTGATTGCTTTATATAATTACAAATTAGCCAACCAATCATGAACTTTATGTGAAGTGTTTTATTTTAAAAAAGAACAAGCCTTTTCTACATAAAATCCTCAAAGGTATATTAATCCGGTGTGTACATGTGAGTTATGACGCCATTAAAAAGAGGGGCTAATCGCCAAGATAACTAAAACAATTAACTAAAATGCGTTCATTAGCTTTTTACTTAATAAAAAAGTATTCAGCGAGAAACCTGCTGAATATCATAAGACAACTATGTTTAGTGTAAAAAGTAATTTGTTGCACGTATTTTTCTTCCTTTGTGCCCTAGGATGCAACACAATTTGACGTACTCACGCGGTTTTCCCGGTTTTCATTCTCCGCGTTTCTGTACCTCCAGTCTAGTGTATATAGCAAGGGTTGTATGTAACTATATAGCACCACCGCGCTCTCCCGTGCGCTACAAATCAGACTGGAAATAGCAGATTTGTTTCTGTTTTGATGGCTGTGAGCAAAGTTCTAATTGTAACGAATTGTAGATGCTCACTAACAAAACTGCACTAAACGAGAACCCGTCGCGGAGGTGTCCCGTGCTTCAGGCGACTCTTTCATCCAATTGTTGTGCATAAACGCCTTAGCACGAACTGTGAAGCTCGGTTCCAGGACACCAGCATAATTGAAAGACACAAAGACAAGCTCGGCCGAGAGATTACTGAAGCATACAGGATAGCCGGTGACGAACACAACATCGCTGCTTCAGGCCATCATTGGTACAGATGTTGGGCCATCGTTTAACCAAGATTCCAACCATCATTGCGCCTGTCATTGACACCAGTGTTAAGCCATCGTTGAAGCAGCATTTCAACCATCATTGGCACCAATGTTGGGCAATCATTAAACGAGCATTCCCGCCATTGCTGGGCCAGTGATGATTTTCCATTCTGCAGCCAGTATTGGCATCCGCACTAGTTCATTGGCTATGCCAATATTGGTTTTGACGTCTAATTCAATGGCTATGCCATCATTGGAATACAAGCTCATTTATTGGCTATGCCGTTATAGGTAGCCAAGCTAATTCATTGGTTGTCTCAATATTGGCGCCACATCTTAAATACTGGCTATGCAATATAGACAATGCATTTAAATCCTGGCTATTCCAAGATTAGGCTTGGAAGAACCCCTGGCCTGTTTAATATTAGTGGCCCACTGCATAAAAACACTTCGGGCACAAAATGACAAGGTCCTGATATGCTTTATCCATGCACTATTTTATTTGGCATGTAAATGACTAACTCAGGATCAATTAATACTTTCCCTGCACTTTGGCTGGAAAGGGCTAGGAAGGAGGCTCAGCGGGGGCCTATGCCTGGTCTTCGGGGGGGTCCTGGGAAGGGTCCTGGTAGAGGCCTTACCTGGGGAGACATCGCGGCTTCATAACGCCTCTTTCTGCCGCCTTGTCTGTCGCAAGGTCGCAAGACCATGGCAGGCCACTTCATCAACCTTTTTTGAACTGCCGATTCTTCAATATTTAGATTGTCAATGATGGCACCGCACAAAAGATCCGAAAATCAAAGATCAACGCTTTCAAACCCACATTGGTGTTAGCGCAGAAAAAAGAGTGCTCGGTAGGTAATCAAAAGAAGGTGATTGATATGTTTTGGTAAGATCGTAGTTCCTGCCGCATTGTTAGCTTAGGAGATGAGCGAAGCATAGCACCGTCGTGATGACGTGACGCCGCGAATCTGCCTGGCACGGGATTAGTGATTTGAAAGTAAACATTTAGCAGAAATCTGCCGGTTTGGGTAAGAACAAATAGAAGAGGGGAAGGAACGTCAACCAAATAAAAAAGGAGCTCAACGTTTCGAAACCTGCTTGGTTTCTTCTTCAGGGGCGACTGTGTGCGCGAGGAGCAAGTGGTCTTCTTTACGGCGGTGGACGTGATGTTTTCGCGGTCGTAACGTAGCTGGAGCCCGCTGACGTAGGCGGATGGTAAAGCGCCAACGCGACCAATTGATGTTTTGCGGTGTGGTTTGGATGTGCCATGACTTGACGAAGAGCCCTCTGCCGTGAATCGGACTCAATGTCAAGAATGCGTGTGTTGTCGAAGTCAATGCGGCGGTCATTCATGTCACTGTGTTCCGCAACCGCGCTGAGCTCATGATCGAACTTTCGCACGTCGTTTTTGTGCCGGCGAATTCTTTCTTTAAAGTTTTTGGTTTCGCCGATGTACGTCGTAGGGCAATCTCATTAAGGAATCTGGTAAATAACGCCTTGCGTTCTTTCCTTGGGGGACGATCTTTTGGCCGGGGCATCAGGTGTCCAAGCGTTGACACTGGTTTGTGGGCCATTTGTATGCCTTCTTTTGCCAGCACACGCACGAGCGCTTCGCTGGTTACCTTTATGTAAGGGACGCAGCCGCGCGTGGTTGAGAGGGGAATTATGATTTCTTGTGGTCTTAGGCGTCGATCAGACTTCCGTTGACGACGAGCGATTCGCTGAATAAACTGGGCATGTAGCCGTTATTTAGCAGGTCGAAGATGATGGTTTCTTCTTCCTATTTTCTGTAGTCCTCCGACGAGCAAATAGTCTTGGCTCGGGACAGGGTGGCCTGGACGAACGACGCCTTGTGGCTCCGCAGGGTGGTTGGAGTCAAATCGAGGTAGTGCCCAGTGTGTGTCGGTTTCTGTATACTGTGAATTCCAGTTGATATTTTGTTCTTTGACCAGCACGTCGAGAAACGGCAGGGTGTCGTTCTTCTAGATCCAACGGTGAACTGGATGGCCGGCTCGATGGAGTTGAGGTGTGCCAAAAAGATGTTCACTTCTGACTTTTGATAATGCAGAAGCAATCGTCGACATACCGTAAAAACACTTTAGGTCGTGCGGTGAAAGACTGCAGCGCGCGTTGTTCAATGGCTTCCATTGTCAGGTTGGCCCCGGTGACGAAGATGGATGCGCCCATTGCAGGTTCCGCTGGTCTGCTTGAAGAAATCTTCTTTAAAGCTGAAGTAGGTGCTTCCCAGGTAGAACTCGAGTAGGCGGCACAGTTCGTCCACCCCTAAGGCTGGTCAGTTCGCTCAGCCTTTTCTCCCTCGAGGGCAGCTCTGGTTGTGGCGACTGCCAGAGAACCGGCACACTGGTGAAGAGCGAGACGACGTCGAACGATACCGGTGTTGTCATCGTTTACCTTTAGTTGCGAAACCTGTTCCACTAAGTGCCCGGTGTTCCACACATAGGTCGCTGTGTTTCCAACGAGAGGAGATAGACCGCTGTGAGGTAGTTTGACAATACCCGAAGTGGTGAGGTTGTGAAATTCATGAAGCGATGCCTCAACATGTAGCTTTTCTACTCCGTTCTTCCAGCCCACCTTTGTGCGTTTCTCGAGTTCTTTTTACGAGGCTTCGGGCTAGGTGTCCGTCGTTTCATCGTTCTGGTAAATCCTCGTTCGCGAAGTTTCACCATTTAAAATATATATTTTGAAGGTTCCTAAAACGATATTTTTTTGTTATTTGGGAGAAAACTAATTACATAATGAGCAAGTAATTTTCACTAAAATATTGCCTGAATATAATTTACTACATTATCAAATGACCAGCTTAATAAAGTCATATTTACATTACTCATCACAACACAAATAATTTAAGTATATGTAAAAATATTGAGTAGCATCATTATAGCCACTGCATGTGCAAGCAACATACAAAAACGTGATAGGCGGATGAAACGACTTGTTTTTAAATTGCGGGATTATTTTTGTAACTTGTCACTTGTTGATTTTGCAATTTTGAACGGAAGTATCTTTGAAGAAATATCTCCTAGTAAGGAAAAATATTAGACTGACTAATATATAAGACTATAACCATAGTTGATTTTATAACTTGCCACGGAAATGCTAGCACTTCCTCTCATCGGAATACGTGTGAAAACTCAAGCCTTTTGTTAGAATTGTGATGAATATGTTTAATAAATATAAATTAATATACTTTCAGCATCATGTTCTACTATTATAATGTAATTTTGGCATCCCGGGGTAAATTTGACAATATATAACCTACCTTGATCTGCAACTTCGCTAGTTTAATTTAGAATACTATTTTGCCTTCGTGAGATTTTGTATTACCAACTCGCGCCCAACCTAAAAAGTTACGACTAGCTGTAGTTCTGCAGATAATGCAGGTATCCTTTAGAGCGTTAAACAGCGTAGTCAGGAATAGTTTCACAGTGAACCCCCTAACGAAACTAACTCTACATCCCCAATCTCTTCTCAGACCTTTCCAGACCTTCAACTCCTTCCGGTCATCAGACCCTCAGCCTGTCGAACACTTCAGTCCTTCAGACTTTTCAAACTTCCAGACCACCCTAGCCTTTCAAACTTTAATCGCCTGGGTGACTGTGCACTTTAGAACTTCTGCGAACGTTCCAAAGTTCGAGTTCGAAAGTCAAAATTTTGGAGCCTCGCTAAGGTTCGTATTTTAATATTTCGCAATTTTAAAACATTGGCTGACCTTCAAATTTGAATAATTTGAAAACGTCAAGGTTTCTGGAAGTTTAAGTTCGGATATTTTAATTTGTTTTTGACAGGCTCATTCGAGAACTTAAAGCAATTCAGAATTTTTCAAGATTTCTGATTGAAAACTTTGAAGATTTTGGTTTGTTTCAAGGTACACATCTGAAAGTTCGGATGTTTCGATTTTAAGTTTCGAAGTCTATGAATTTCACAAAAGGAGATCAATTTCCGCAATTTTCAACTAAGTTTTGAAAAAATAAACTTAAAAATTTCGAACAATTTTTTTTTACTAAAACGGTGCCATTGTTTTCTGCCGTGAGTACATACTCCCTCCTTCCGAGTGTTCTCGTGCTTGCAGGTAGGCGATGCCTACCTGCTGAGTGTCTAACGGCAACTAAATATATAGGGCAGCAATCCATGCTTCCTTAAGCAATATTTTGTTTTTCTCCCGCCTATTATTTTAATGGCGTACTAATGTTTTCTACATCCGGCGGGTCGCCGGGGTAGAGAAAACATTGGACACAGGCATCGCACCCCGACAGAGCTCAAGGTTGAGGAGAATGCAGCCATACTAAATTAGAGCGATTTCTCCAGCTCCGGAGAAAATTCAGCTGATCAGGTCAAGATCGGTTGTCGTCGGCCTAAACCTGCTTCCGCTTCCTGGAACATTTTCATTTTTCTTAATGCATATATTGGCATGGCTTAACATGCTGTTGGTCACTATACTTGGTTTCAGCTTAAAGAGGCCTCTGACACGCCAAAAAAATATTTTTTTTCATGCTAGGCGTTGAAATGGCATATCAGGACATCACAAAAAAATTGTTTCACTATAGAGTTGCGTAGTTTTTTTTATAAAAAATAGAAATACGAGGTCCAATTCAAAGTTCCCGCCGTGCACTGTGACGTAACAGTGTACCGCAAGGTGTCGGGGCGGTCAGAAGGGAGGCATCGACCTACGTCACTAAAAGTGAGTTCACCGGAAGTCACGTGAGTTTCACTCCTCGTGCTCTCCGCGACCGTGCCTAAGATTTTTTTTTTTTTATTCTGCTTTTCGTACGAGCGATCGTAGAAAACGAAGTTTCAGTTCCACTAGCTCTTTACCGCTGCACCGTTGGTTAGTTTGCGTGCTGTAAAATTTGAGGACGAAGAGTCAGTGGATCGACGTGATGGAGGTCAATGATGAAAGCGTTGCGAGTACAAGCCAGTGTACGAGTGCATGCCGTCAGTCCGATCATACAGAGCTATACTGGGCGCAAAACAAGCTATCAAGTTTTGAAAAAAATTTTAGAACGCTCGCAGAAATTAGGATTGCTAGCATACGACACGCCCGATCGCATTGCTGAAGGTTCAGACACCGAGGTCGTTGAATCATCGGATACTCTCCAGGCTAAAGATGCCTGCCGTCTAAAGAATACGAACTGGTTTGTGTACAAAGTACAAGTAAACGTCGAGCACAAAGTATGTATTTTGTCTAGAACATGAGTAGAACTTGTTTACTAGGTGCACATGCGGCCGATGTATGTCTCTCGGAAATGCATGCAGTGTGATCTCTTCTTCAGTTGCTGAAATACCGGGACAGTCCCTCACACAGCACCTTCTAGGCATTGTAGTTGATCACGTCAATTCACTGACTCCGCTTCTTCTACCTTTACAGCAACATTAAGCGATGAAAAGGCAAATAAAAGAAACCTTGTCTGCTTCGATCGCTCGTGGAGGTGCGGAGAATAACAAAAATATTAAAAAAATATTACACGCGCTCGCGGTAAGCACGAGGAGGGATACAACTCACGTGACTTCCGGCGATGCCTACCTTCTGACCGCCCCGACACCTTGCGGTACACTGTTACGTCACAGTGCACGGCGGGAACTTTGAATTGGGCCTCGTATTTCTATTTTTTATAAAAAAAACTACGCAACTCTATAGTGAAACAATTTTTTTGTGATGTCCTGATATGCCATTTCAACGCCCAGCATGAAAAAACAATTTCTTGGCGTGTCAGAGGTCCTTTAAGCTTAGACAGGGCACGAATGGCTGCTAGCTCTAGCTCTGGCCTTTGCGCGTCCCTTCGAAGCTCGTGCTGTACAGAAACTGTTCAATGTCACATGCTCGCGCTTTTACCATCGGCTGAGTCTGGACTTCAGTTGAAACGAAGTATAATATGATAATGAGAGTAAAGCTTAAATCCAGCGTCTGCTGTAAGCGCATTGCCGCGCCGTTCCCCGACCAGCCGATTAATCGAGGAAATCACGGGCTATGAAGTGCCCCCAGCGAATCACCTCGGATTAATTCAAACAGATCTGGGAATCTGTTGCCCTACGGAGGTTACTTCTAGAAACCTCCGAAAAAAAAGCTTTGTTTGGAGGCCGAAAACAAAACAAAAAACGGAATCTTGTGTTAATCTAAAGTAGAGTCACAGCGACGGCACGCTGGCACGCCACGGCAAAGGGTATTGCGCATAGGCGTCGCGTTCACTCACGGGTGGAGGCGCTATCAAAAGCGGTTGGAACACGAAAATATACACCTAACCATTTTGTTACGGACGTGCTTTTTTTTCTGGAGAGCGATGCAAGCGCATCTCTCGTGTATAAGCCCCTGGCATTTACAGTGCTACAGCGGCATTTTTAACGGCTATTGTTTTTGCTTTCCAAATAGTGCGTACAGTTGGTTAGTGGAACACTACAAAACGCTACAGCTGGCGTCACACAGCTCAGACATCATAAAAAAAAGGAGTCTGTAAACACGAGTAACACGCAGTATCCGTGGTTCGAATGACTGATGCCAAGTGTTCTCCTTGAAGTCGTTGCCATGCGGCAATCGAAGGACGAATCTCATGGTGACTTGCGCTTAAATGTGTATGCAGACGGTAGTCTTGCTAGATATATAAGCAGAGAGGCGCACGCCTATGTATAAAGCTGGTTGTAAACGGTGTGGCCCAACTCAAGGATTAATAACAAACAAAACTATGAAGTGGCGTAGCTTAAGTAAGTAACACCCCCTCCCTCGCTTCGCAGCGGAAGCAGGTTTCGATACCGCGGGTGGTGGGCGCTCTTTTTTAAGGACTTGTCAGCTGCCATGACGGACTCCATGACGGACTCCGCATGACGGACTCCGCGAAGGCGGACTCCATGCGTAAGTTCGGAAATGTCCAATTTTCGTACCGCCAAAAAAACAAAAACAAAAACCAAAAAAACCGAAGTTTGAAAAAAAATTTAATTATTCAGCTCCCAGACTTTGTATTTTCGAAAATCGTTGATTTCGTTAAATAAAAAGTTTCCCATTTCCAATCTTCGCAAACCTACAAAACTACTCGGTTTATACTGTCGAACCTCGGGTTCGCCAAAAGTGCGCAGAATCTCTGCTGCGACCCATGGACCAAACATTGGGCAGTTTAAAAACTACGTTTCAAAGGTCTATTTTACATATGCCAAAGTAAACATGTACGTAAATAATTACAAGTATAATGAGTAATTATAGGTTACATTTATTTATAATTATAGTTAATGAAAATCAATAAAAAAGATAAATACATCAACACACAAAAAACAGAAAGCCGATAACAACCTACCATACTCAAAGGTGTGAGCAAGAGGCAGGTTTAGACAGTAGCGATCAGAACAAATAGCAGCAGCCGATTTCTTTGTTGCGAAAATATGTATTTCGAAGGTAATCACAATGCTGCTGGGTAGAGATTTCTTGGAATGGCCGGCACTTCAACTCTTTCGAACGTGGGTGCACCACAGGCACGCACACGCACGCACGCGTGCTCGACCGCACTCGCCCCTCGCCAAATTCACTTGCTTGTTCGTTTACAGTAACACGTTAGGTAAAAACCAATACGGGCGATAACCAGCGCAGGCAGCCGCTGAGCGCGGTCACCGTTACCATCGCTAGTAACATCCCGGTGGCGTCCCCGGCGTCTTTTCCGGCTCGCTGCACGAGCTTCTGAGGCCAAGTACGGACCAATAGGCGCGCAGAAGAGGTGCACTGCAGGACCTCATCTATTATCTACACAACTGAGATGATCGCAAGATAGATCCAACGCGTGGAACGGAAACTAACACCATGGGACCGCTCGTTCCTGTTACTCAATACAAAATGGCCAGACGACTTCCCAACGTATATGTCCTGCGAAATCTCACGAGATTTCTTCCACGGACCCTATAAAAACATCTTTGTAAGTCACGTGCTTGCACTCGGAAAAGAAACCACAGTCCTCTCACAAAGTTATTACAAACCTATAAAATCCTTCAAAAAAATTATTGAAGGGTGCATCAAGACAACCCATAAAACTATCACGGACATCTGAGAAGTCAGAAATTCTTAAAAGGTACGTCCAGACCTTTCGAAAAGTGTGGTGCGCCGCACGGATGTAATTTCTTAGAAGGTGACACTGTTTAAAAAAATTTATTTTAATGTATACTCTCCCGGTTCCGCCGTATTTAGCAATGAGGTACAACTTCAAAACTTTTTGCTTTGGTAAATATAAATAAACCCGGAACTGTAACAGGCAATACGTA
>JAZHYW010057611.1:0-15637 GCA_037355805.1 Ixodes ricinus
GTACTTCGTTCATTCGTATTGCTAGAAGCAACTTGCCTGTTGTGCTGACAAAAAGTGAATGCATAAGGGCGCTAGAACAAGGGCCAGGCAAAATAAAATGAAAGTAGATCTACTAGTCATATCAACGACACCAACAGAAGGGGATCGCTCCAAAGCTGGGAATGGCTCCAGGGACCTATGAAACTCTGAAGTGCTTTTTCTCCGTCGAATGACAATTTGCCTCATGGGAAACGCGCAGGAATCGGAATTCGTGTTACGTGAAAGAATACTACTCAACATGAGATACAGGACACCATTACGTAGAGAATAGAACCATTGGTAGTTCTAGACGTTCGTTGCCATGTGGCATAGCTGAGGTGCAAACGATCAGCCGTTGGTGTGGTCCAGAAGCAGAACGAATGGCTTCAAACAACATCCGCGTGCAGCCGATGCCGGCCGCGGACTTAGGCTGAGCCCAAGAGATCGTCGGAGAGCAGCCGCGAACTCGAGAAGTGCCATAGAGCCTTTGAGTAAAGAACGAAAGCGCGTGAGAAGCAGATTGAAACTGTCCCGGGCCCGATGCAGGAAAAAGAAGGACCGATAGGAAGGGGCGACGACAAGGAAAGGCGTAACCTTTAAGAAACACCTGCGCGTCTACTTACCTGCAAAACGCTCTAGAAGAGCCAATATCTGCGATCTACGAAATCAGCTCTAGCGAATGATGAGGCAAAAAAATCCGTTCAGACCTAAAACTGAAGTCTGCGCTGTGGCATTACCAAATTACAAGCATGACGCTTAGCATTGCGTAACGCCAAAGCGCAGACTTCATTTTAAGGTCTAAATGGATGTTCCGCCTCATCATGCGCTGTTCTGATTTCTAGATGGCAGAAATTGTCCCTTCGAGTGTATTGCGGGTAAGTAGACGCGCAGGCATTTCTTTAGAGTGTAAGCAAAGAGACCGTCCAAAAGACAAGAAAACAGAGACAGCTCGAAGGACGAGGCGGAGGATAAAGAAGAGTGGGATGGTGATGAAGGAGCCCTCTTTCTGAAGGAGCCCGTGGCGAAGAGAGAACGGCTGAGGAGGAGACCCGCAGCAAGCCTGTGTTTCTGACGAAGGAGCAGTGGCATCCCGAATGAATGAAGAGACGCCATGAAGAGATTCAGAGGCAGAGGCAGAAGCAGGAGAAGGAGAGGAAGAAGCGGCAGCAGTTTTCCGAAGAGGCTAAGCACAGCAGAAATGACATTCCGGGCTGGATGCTGGATAGGCGGGCGATCCTGGAGAAGCGAGAGTGGGAGCAGGGAGAGGGGCGCTTCCGGGAAGATCAGGAGGAGCGCGAGAGGAGAAGGTGTGGGACAGCAAGGCAGAAGGACGAGGAGTTCGAGCCACCATGGATGATACCTCGGTATATCGGACGAGGCGGCGGGTTCTGCGACTCAGCGATTGCAAGTTTTTCCATGCGTAAGAGGACACGGTGGTGGATTACAGCACCATCTACAAGTACAAGCACAAAGTCCAATTTAAGGCAGGGGGCATGTCGGGAGCATCGACCTCCAAGACCGAAAAAAAAGCACTTCTATTTGTACGGCGAGCTGCTTAAGCACGGGAAGACGCAGTGCCGGGAAGTACCAGACAGTACTACGTCTGAACAAGGTGAAATGCAAAAGGAGAAGCAGAAGCTGGCACGACTGGCACAGGATGAAGGAGATGCAGGAGCGTAGCTGCATATCTTCTAGAAAGATTTCAACATCACCATCAAGTAGGGCGCAGCATTCTAACCCGCTCCGCTAGTAGAACAAGTCCCTTCTTCCCTCCTCCATCCTGGACGCTATCACGGAGCGGGGCTATAGGGTCCCACAAACCTATTCAGTGGCAGGCGACTCCGACTGGGCTCGAAACTCGATCGTGAAGTTCCTACCATCTTCTTATGTGTGCACTTCGAGAACGGAAGTTCCAGAAAAATGCTTTGCGTGCTCGCTCATGCAAGTGTGCACAGCATTAAAAAAGTAATTTTCAATTACTATTATTCTTGGTTAAATCGTGTCCAATTAAATGACTTGATTACTTCAGAGAAAAGCAAATGGCCGTTACTTGAAAGAAAAAAACATTACTTTTCCGATTACTTTCGAATATTAGAACGATATATCTTTCTGTCGGTTTGGAAATGGGCGTATCGTACTCTTCATTAACTAGAACCACCAAAGAAGAAGCAACTCATCTTCAAATCCACCCATTTTGTAGGTCGTCTCCTCTTGGGAGGATTCCGTGTAGAAAGGTTGTGCCAAGCAACGGACGCCAATATGAAAGGGAGAAAAATAGTAACGGAAAGAAGTAATTTTATTATTTTAAAACGTAATGAGATTACTCTCGTGATTACTGCCTTATATGAGCAATCAAGTGATTACAAATTTAATGCAAAAAGTAACTGAAAACAGTGATTTCATTACATGGCTGAGTACCGCGCAAGTACTGCGCCGGAAGGCCGTGTGTACCTCGTTGCCAGGCAGAACTTCGCTTATGCAGACTATGCACTTCAGAACACTTTACACAGGAACACTCAATACGCTCCAAGATTCTAATTAAAAGTTCAAGAAAACCCTACAAAAAAAAAAAGAAGCATTAAAGGACAGGGTTTAAAACCCACACTACAGCGATGCCGAGCCACGCCAACCAGACACACACACACACACACACACACACACACACACACAGCACACACACACACACACACACACACACACACACACACACACACACACACACACACACACACACACACACACACACACACACACACACACACACACACACACACACACACACACACACACACACACACACACACACACACACACACACACACACACACACACACACACACACACACACACACACACACACACACACACACACACACACACACACACACACACACACACACACACACACACACACACACACACACACACACACACACACACACACACACACACACACACACACACACACACACACACACACACACACACACACACACACACACACACACACACACACACACACACACACACACACACACACACACACACACACACACACACACACACACACACACACGCGGCAAAGAACAGTTTTGTTCATCTTCGACTCGGAACGTTGGAACCCAGTCTACATCCAGCTGTCCAGACAGCTGCTTCTTATTTATCTCTGGACACCAAACCCGTTACATCTGTTCCTTCTCTTATTTGTACCTAGCTGTTTCCAAATATTCGCTTCAGGGGCATGTTTCCGGGACGTTTGTAAATGCCTTGACTCCGTTGTTGTTTCTCAACATGAGCACTTAGAAATGCCAATTTCTTTGTGTTGAATACACCTGAAATAAACAACAAATGCACCATATTTAAATGAAAACAAGAAATAAACCCACGAAACACGAAATTTTAGTTCCGAGCCACCTTTTGTAAGTGGTGGATGGCCGAGGATGGTGTTGACGTTTCGCACACGCGCTAGTTTTTAGCGGCAATTGCTGACCTTCTATTGTGTTACCGATATGCCGAGCCATTGATGCAGGCGGTGATGAGCCTCCACAAAGGCATATTCTGAGAGAGGACAATGGAAAATATAGAATTGTAATACAGATGGATACCGGAAGAGCTTAGACTACGCAAAGGTTAACCTCAACCTGCTACATCCGTTTCGCTATAATACAAAATGTTTAAGGGATACCCCGGCGATTTCTTTTTCTGCCCGCAACTACCTTTATCCTTTTGGTATACTATTTATACATCTCGAAATTCAAAACAGTAGCTGGAATCAGCAAATGAAATCTGACACACGACTTTTGATTGGGCTTGTTGGTTTGTATTGGACATGATTAAATTAGCGCGAACTGGACAGGGACGAAAAAAGGCACACATGCGACAGAGACTGGCGCTGGCGATGGTATGTGTTGCTTGGTTGCATGATGCAATGTCCTTAGGCGATAGTATATTGCTTGGGTGCATGATGCACAAGCACCAGACCTGTCCTACGTGTACCTTTTTTCGTCCCTGTCAGGTTCGGGCTATTTTAATCATGAAAATTTGACCAGAACCAACAGTTGAAAACTACAACGTTTTTCAGCGGCGTGACGTCAGGGAACGGCAGGCATGCAGGTCGAGCCGGCAGTCGAAAATGAACTATGCCGAGCATTTGCTTCAGTGCTTCTGAGCGGGTGCTGGAGCGAGCTTCCAAAGCATTCATTTGACACCATCAAACTGTTTGTAATCAGTCGGGTACAAAGTCTACAATCCAAGGAGTGAACCCCTGCCTTCGCCTGAAGTCATTTGGTTTGCTGTTGGCAGTAAAGACATTTAATATAAAACAAAACGATGAGGACCAACAATTGTAGATGAAAACACTTGGCGAAACAAATGTTATTTTGGCCCAATGATTGGGTTACTATTTCAGCGATGCTTGTTCGTGTGTTTTAGAAAATATTCAGGCGAATGCAACATCCATATTCGTGCAAAAGAGGTGTAAGAAGAGGGTAAGTTAGGAAACACCCTTCTTACACTTTTGTAACATGACTTTCTGAATATCGGTTGGTGTAAGAAGGATGTGCTGATGATTTACACCCTTACACGCCCTTTTTACTCCCCACTTGTAGCGACGGTGTCTGAAATCGTGTTAAAAGGTATGGGCGCATTTTACGCCCTTTATTCACACGGTGCGAAAGGGGCGTAATAGTGGTGTAGTAGAATCCAACCATTATTGCATAGCCGTTCATGTTTATTGCTTTGTGGAAACTGTTGCTGACGTGCGGCGCTACAGACACGGATTATGATTAATTGCCACACGATGTGGCGTATCATTGAGAGTGCTACAGAATAGTTTTTGCAACTCCGATTTAAACCTCCGTCCGACGCGAGCCGAAAATTATGTGTAGCGCGTGCATCAGTGTTATTAATTCAACTTCAATTGTAAAAAAAAAATCATCTCCGCTCACAAAAGATGAACAAAGACATGTATATATGCCGCCCAGGCAGCACGAGTATTGCTCCGATATTGACCTAAAATCGGAAAGATTGTGCCGATACCATTTTGATCCAGCCGATGTTTGTGAAGAATCGGATTTGTCGCGCCACGCCATCCTGACAACCGTACTCGAGGCCGTTTTCCGTTGTGTGTGAAGAGTGTCCTTTGTGAATGGGCTGTGCCGGAAATGTATTTCTGTTTCTTGACCGCTTCAAACGCGACGTTGAAAAAAAAAAGAATGAGCAAAACTAAATCTGCTGACATTTAGCCTGAGAAGTGCATCCTGCGCTGAAGCTTTGAACAAACGGAGGCGCCCTTATTTTGCGTAGTGCAAGCTCACGTGACTAGGCCTCGCACTATATGTATACCACCTTCGCTGCGATTTTATATTTTTGCTTAGTTCAGAAGAAAACAACGCCGCAAGACAATTGAAAATGCCAGATTCATGCCCCCGCTAAGCTATTCGATTCTGATCTCTGCGTTGTGGCGTCAAAACCCTAGCGTCCCGACGGTTTTTTCCCGTTTTTTCTTCGCAACGCGTGAATAGACCAATCTCACCAAGCGTTCGGCGCATGCGTACTGCCGCCATAACTTTAGTTCCGCAGGAGGCAGGCAGCAGTGCAAAAGACGCGCTCGTGCCGCCTCATGCTCCACACGCGCAGAGCTCCAGCGAGGTTGTCGCACGTGCAGAAAGAATAAAGCTCCCTCGATGCATTGCGGCAGCGGTGGCGTAGTCAAACTGGCTGGTGAGATCGGTCTATTTGAAGCCACTCTATAGACGCTTTACACACCGCGCCAGATTGAGCCGCCATAGCCGACGCTTCTCTTGTCTTACCGAGATGCCGAGCCACTGAAACGGACGTTTGCGAGCCTCCACACAGGCCTATGCTGAGTGACGCAAGGACGTCAGTAGCCCCGAAAGTGGCAATAACCTGCCCTGCTGTGGTAAGAATGAAGTGCTAGCGAATGGAATGAGGAAACAAAAACTGAAGGGCGGTTATGGCGGCGCCCATGCACAGCTGCTGTAAAGCAGGCCTATATGGCAGCTACGCTTGCCATATCGAGTGGCTCTAGGTCTATTGCGTCTCTTGTCCCATGCTCTCAGCGTCCCATGGCCCTTAAACCCAGTTGCGTTTGAGAGCGCTCGAGTGGGTTTGACTGCGTTGCGTCGAAACACGAAAGCGAGTCACCGGCACATATGTACCTCGTATGAAGCGTGGAATCCAATTCAAGGAGTAGCTGGCACGAGACATGAGAAGCATGGATGTCCTGGTTTCTCGCAGCCGCAACGCAGTCAAACGCTCCCGAAACACAACTGTTCGTACAGACCTTTAACTTTGATCCGTGCTTCGACAGCGTTCAAATATTTTGTGTGTGTGTGTGTGTGTGTGTGTGTGATTTTGCGTTTTGTTCATTAAACCAGACACTCTTCTACATGTGCTGCAGCTTGAGACGCTCAATTTCAGTGCTACTTAAAAGAGGATGTGCAGCAATGTTCTTGATTTCAGTCGAATAATTGTGTTAGTTGTTCCCTGGGGCCAAGTGTGGATTAAAGAACTGAATAATAATTTTGGCCACCGCGCGTTAGTTTTTTAGGAAAAAAAGTAAGACAATTGATGTTTTGTACTCTTACATATTCTTTCGAGTCACGTGCACAGTGACGCGCAATGGGGATAGAGAGTATCCGGTTGGGATCTCATTCGGAGCCTTCAGCGTGCGCGGCCTCTGCTTGCGATTCACATGGCGACCTTGAAGGTTGTTCTGATGGCGAATTCCACTGGGCGTTTTGAACACGCCGGGATCAGTTGACCAGATCCGGAATGGAGCACACGATCCGAACGGGGTCGCGCCACCTACGGATCCCCAGTGGAGCATGACCACTGCTCGGGATTGGCGGATGCCTTCCCGTCATTCACCTGCCCTAAAATCCCTTCCGCGGCTGCCGCGGTCGTTTCGAGACGTTTTCACAATCGCGGCGCTACACGTGTTCGACACACGAGCGGCAGGAATGGCTCAGGAGCTTCTAGCAAAAATTGTCTGAATGCCCGTAGCGCGGAAAACCTTCTCTTCTCTTCCTGGAAAACGAACCGGCTGTCGAGCTAATTGGTAAGCAAGCACCGATTTTATTATCCTGCTTCGTTCCATGTGGCTTGCTGTTCTGTGACGAGAACGACGGCTTTTTGGAGCCATTCTCCAAGCTTGTTTTGTTGCAGACCCATCGCAACTGCCGTTGTTACTGGATCTCACAGAAGAAGCATTCACTAGCGGGAGCGCGGGCCACGGAGAGACCAGTCAGAGCGGTAAGAAGATATTTATCGGGAAGCCGTAGCCCTGACACTATTGCTGGCTTACCCACCGGTCATTGACGCTCCTGTGGGCTGTTACCCAGTGTTGGTTTCTACAGCTTCTACAACGTTCCGCCTTTTCGGCATGCGGGGAAGATGCTTATAGTTGCAGCAGTAGTAGCTTAAAGTTAGTTTTACTTACTGTTTATTGTTGTAGTTGAAATGATAATTCTTCCTTCACTATCCCAATCAGTCGCACATGAGGCCATGCAGAACTCCTAGACCAGAGCTGGGATCGGATGAAAAGGCAAAGGTGCTGGTGGTAAGTGGTATCAAGACAAAATAAAGTCGAAAATGTTGGGCCGCGAATATGGTAGAAATATAGATGACCAGTATGTTTCATACCATGTTTTCTCTCAGAATTTTTTTCTTTTTTTTCCAGAAAAGTGCTTCTGGTACAAAATTTATTCCAAGTTCCCGTATAATAAAGGCACCCAAATCCGCTCAGGTGATCCTGTGATGTAGATGTCATCTGCTTAGCTGCGGTAGCAAAGCGTTTGTGACAGTCTGGACTTGGAGTGCATGCAATTACTGCTGCACTGGCGCTCAGACGTGCTATACATAAATTTGTAACACAACCTTTTTTTGTAATCTCCATAAGCTAGCTACATCACACTAGAATGAATCATGTCACTGCTACGTACCACTTTCACTCGTATGCTTAGGTATCGCATGTTACACTGATGTGCAATGCTCGCCAGCTCCTCTACACCACAAAACTTGCCCCGAACTACTCAACAGATGTCTATTAGAAGAGCCTACCTTTATACAAATATTATATGCAGGGGGTAGTAAAAATTGTCAGCACTCTAGCTGTAGAATAATTTTAAGTAGCTTAAAAAAGGCAAATACATAATTCTTGTACATAATTGATAAACGTTTAAACAAATGTGTAAAAAAATTTTATTCCCTAAAAGTTCTTTAAGCTGAACTGTTAGTTACGAATGCACTGCTGTCTTCGCCTCCTCATCATACAGCAATATTGAGATGTTCATAAATCCTATTTTAAAGACATTTATTGGCGGACGCCTACCTATGATCAAGAAAAAGTTCAGAAGTCAGCGATCGGCTAGAAAATGTATTCTTATAGCTTTCTGGGACTGTCGGAGAACTCCTATTTAAGTACAGTGCTAATCACACTCGTCTATAACGCGCGAGCGTGCGGCTTTCTCCGGGAAGCGCTAGACTGGTGGCATTCGCGGAAACTAAGCTAGTCACGTGGCGCAACATGGAACGGCCCGCTCGAGGGGTGTCCAGTTTGCTTACGTCACATTCCTATAAATCGTAAATTCTACACGGAAAGTAAACTTGGAGATTGAATTAGGGCCTGCGGTCGTACAATTTGAAGGAGTTATGAAACGATGTCCGGCTGAAATTTTCATGACTTTAGAGAGGCGTACTTGTCCTAGCCTGGGCCAAGTAAAGTCTCTTGCAGGGACCGCCACTGATTCAGAAGCGTCTTGGTCCTAGGGAAATTTCGAGGATAAAAGAGAAATAGTTCTTTCAGTGTTGACTGCGCAAAGCTTGATGACGTAATTGGTGGGATCTAAACCACTTGCCTGACGACACTCGAGCACGGCTCATAGATTGGGCACGGAAACCTCGTGAGCAATCAAGTTCGGCTTGAAACAATGAACGCCTCGGCGGACACTCGAAGTGGCTTATGTCCAAACACTGCGGTGATGCGAATAACCGAACTCTAACAATGCCTGGAGCTCTACACGCAGTTTTTTTACATTTCCAACCCCAGCACGTGGCGATGATTAACGTTGGCGACATTGGATAAGGGTTAGGCCACGTGGCCGATTGTTCTGGCTTCCAGTTAAGGGAATCATCTTTGCTCACATTTTTTAATTTATCTGCAAACTGCCGTTGCTTAGAAAGAAAAGAAAAACTAACACAAGTTTTTTCGGTTATTAACGTTACGAAGTGATTCTCGTAGCTTTTAGCGAAAGTAGAAAAATCGTTTCTTGTTTTTTTTAAAGGGATACTTAAACGAAATTTGAAGTATACCCCTTGTGTTCGGGAATAGGCTGAATATAATCCACAAAATCCGTAAATGACAATCTTACGTTTGTATTTTGAACCTGATCGAGTGCTAAGAGTGGAGTCAGAGTATCCTCTGCCGCAGGTCGTTAAGTAGAAATTGCTTGAGTCATTGTTTGCAGTGCATCCAACGCCCGCTGCTAACAGTCTTTCTTGCTTTAGCGGTTAAGCCAAGGAAGGAGGCCAGACGTGGCCTAGCTTTACCGATCCAAACTTCGTACACCTGCGACTCGTCACGAGCGCGCTTTTTCTCGGAGAGCTCGCATTTGTGCCGGCAATATCAGGTCGCAATCCACGAGATCTATGTTTGGATAATGCCAGGTCGAAACTTAAGGACTGCGATCTATGCGTCGGTGGCGGAGGGTCGGCAGGAAGGACGTTCTCAACAAGGATGCCACCGTATCGGTTTTTCAACCGCAACAAAATATATGTGCTCCAGAATTCTTCAGTGTGGTCCACTATTCTCGAAAATTTCAAATGACACTGCCTGCACGGTCTTCAACGAGGTAACCTACCACGAATGTACGTATTGTCCTTTCATGCAGCAGCGTGGTAAAGTTTCCATGTTAAAGGCCACACCTAGAGATAAAGAAGTACCAGTTTATCCAAAAGTGACGTCAAGTGATCAATGTTGACAGGGGCGTCCTTATTGGACAGGGGCGTGGTGACGTTTTGAGGAGATTCAGGGTGACATAAAATTTATTTACAGATCGAAGTCTTATCGCATCCACCGTCAGACGGAGAGGATGTCAGAGAAGGCACCGCGGTTAGCCCTGGATGGGACGTGTTTTTGAGCCCATTGAAGACTCCTTGTCGTCCGAAACCACTACCTTCAAGGAAAAGTGCCAAGCCTGCAGGAAAGTAATTTCGGGATCGAAAACTTCCACTTTAAACTTCAAGCTTCATCTCAGTTGGCGTCTCAAACAAATATGAAAAATGTATTGCAGTATCAGTATTTCTGTAAATGTATTTCTGCCTCCCGAAAATGTATTCCTGAATTTGTATTTCCAAAGACATTTTGCCACTTCTTAAAATGTATTTCTGATACGTATCGCGATACATTTTTACATATATATTTTAGTATCAGTATTTTAGCTACTACTTTAATGTATCCTAGAATTTGTATTCCCAAATACATTTTTGAGTATTTCCTCCCAACCTCGGCTTTTGGCGTTGGACTACTGCAAGCAGCGCCTGCCTTTGTTACGTATCGAGGTGTCATGTACTTTTCTCCCTTCCCCGCAATAATGTCCTCACATCCGCAGTAGGGTATTTAAAAATAAAGAAATTACTAAATGTTTTTTTTATTATTATTTTCACGAAAAAAAAAAACACTTTTTCCGCTCAATATTTAGTGCGATACATCATAATTTCGGTGGAGGAAGCGTAGGAAGGTAGCACTTCATTTCTCGGATCATTTTTTGGAGATATATGTTAAAGGTGTGGAATGTGCGTTGTAAAATTGTTTCGCCGTGCCGCGATAGTTTTTACTGAATTTTTTTTTTGTGTTTGAAAAACAAACGATATAGATATAGTTAATGTTGTTTGCAAGAATATCCCAATATCGAATGTCAACAGACGCAGTTTGCAACAAACAAGTGTTGCAAGTACCATGCATTCGAAAGCATTGTACGGGTGCTTGTTTTCGTCGTGGTACTAGCGTAAGCTTATCGTCCCACGTGAACCGCTTTGCCTGATCTGGCTTGATTCGTTTGTTTGCGCGTTTTTGTGTTGAATAAATATTGCGTTTCATGTCGAAGCGGCCCCCTACTTCGCGAATCGTGCAACCGTCACGAGTGCGACGAAGTTGTCGGTACTGAAAGGTAAACTACACAGTTAAGAAATGGAAGCCATTTTCGCTGGAAGCAATTGGGCGTTCACCTTGCATCCGGTTTTTTCATGTATAAGCCTCCTGCGTTGCTCAGAGTTCGCTGGGAAAAGTGACTTGTTAGTACTTGTTTTGGGTAGTAAAATCCTGAGCGTTTCAAACTCTCACAGTGTAGAAGTGTGCCTGCTCTGGTGCGGAACGCCTTCACGGAAAAATACGAAGGAACAACACTATTTCCAGCGCCGTCGAAGCACTGGTCAAAGTTATACGCTAAAGCACTCGGTTTTGACTGGCGTCCGAATTGCAACTACGAAGCGGATCCACTCGTTTTCATCATGAACTGTGCATAAATTTACGTTGCATCCTGAAGCAATCCGCGTTCGCAACCACTTTGCAATTGCGGTTCAACCGCCATGTGAATGGACCTTTAAAAGGGGCGACACAAAGAGTTTTGCATTTTGCGTAATTACCGCTTAGAACGGATCCCTGACGTTAAAGGGATAATACAACAAACTTTCGACGCTTATTTCTTGGTCTTATTCGTGTTCAAAGGAGCATTATAACATCAGACACACCAATCTCTTGTTCAAAAAGACACAAAAAGAAATTTTAAGAATAATTATACCATTAGCAAAGAGCACCTGGTGGATGTCGCAACGCCTCTTTTGTAATGCCCGTCTAGGAACCATGACAGACAGTGACAATAACTGTCTCGCCTCCGGCCACGAGGACAGAAAAGCTGAAGGAGGAACTCCCCTCTCCCCGAGACTCTCTTCTGTGTGTCCCAGAACTCGTTATCGTCCCTCCACAAGAACAGAAGATTAACCCGTCACTCATAATTCGTACAAAGACAGGTTGGAGGTTACTTGCGGTGGCCCGATCGCTGGTGTGCTTGGGCTGCTTTTAGCGGATACTACGAGCCATCGGGGGCCTATCCAAGGCCGTGTGAATGTCACGTGACCTTAGAGATGCGGCACAGTGACGCGCGGAAAGTGTATCTTGGGCTACGTCCACAGAGCGGGATGGCCTGAGATAGCCGCCAGCGTCCCCTGCGTCCGGACGTAACGTCTTGAGACAAACTACGTCACGATTGTGGCGGATGTGACGTACTCTCTTCTTGCTGCTCTCCGAGCGTCGTCTGCAGAGTAGGCGGTCTCAACGAAATATACAGCCATCGGACCATCTTCACTTCAAGAGCATCACCGGTTGTGCACACGGAAATATGTGCGGTGACAGGGCAGTGCGCACCGCCCTTCCCTGACTCGGCGACGTTGAGTCCCATTTTCGACCACCATGTTTCATGCGGATGCCGGGAGACCACGTGGTACATCGGCGTTGCTGTCCAGGACTATAAACCCGTGTTGTCTTGAAAACTGCTTCATTGAGCAGGTTGGCAGTAGCGCGGCTGAAATGCCTGACAAGTTCAAATCAAATCAAATCAAATCAAATCTTTATTTTCCAGAAACACTGGAAGGAGTCCCAGACAAAAAGCTGTTGAGACAGCTTGACTGGGTCTGGGACCCTTATTACATTGGCAGCAGCTTGGTAGGGCAACATTCTACTATCATAACATTTGATGAAACAAAAAATAAATTAAAAATCGGAACTTTGTAAACATTATAACACTAAGTTAGGGAACAACGAAGATATAAGAGCGCAAGTCTCGTTTGCTAATCGTGTATATGTTTATGTTGTTTGTGAGGCATTTATTTAAAACAAGTGGTACATTATAATGTAAAGTTTGTAAGTTGTAGTTTGTGCGGGAATAAGGGAGGACCCATGCTTCTCTGCGGCGTATGTTGACATCACTGCTATGCCTTACAAGCTCAGAAATAGTGAATAAGAAATCAATGAATAGTGTGGAAGAGAAACGAATGGAACAAAGCAAACGATACTCATACATGCGTTCAACCGGAATTATTCGATATTTTAAAAATAAAGGTTCTGTGTGGTCTGTGTAGGAAACATCAGCAATATATCGTATTATTTTCTTTTGTAGTAATAGTATACTTTTAAGGTTTGTTTTTGTTGTAGTAGCCCATACAAGGTGACAATAACTTAAGTGGGATTGAAATAATGCGTAATAAATTTTAAGTTTAATGTTGAGTGGTAAAACATTGCGGCAACGAGATACAATACCAACGACCCGAGAGAGTTTAGCTATCAAATAATTTACATGACAATCCCACGTCATATTCTCTGAAAAAATACGCCTAAAGTTTTATGCTGGCTGACTATTTCGATTGATGACGTACCTAGTGAGAGAGTGTAATTTATTGAAATGGGTTTATTTTTCGATCTGAATAGGATTGCTTTAGACTTCATTGTATTTACCTTAAGGCCGTTAGTATCAGACCACAATGCAAATTTCGTAAGAGTAGAATTGGCTTGGCACAACAGTGTATCAGCATCGGCCGCAGAGAAAAACATACTCGTATCATCCGCATATATAACGAACTGCACTTGGTTATCGATGTTTACTAGGTCATTGATGTAGACGTTAAATAAAAAAGGTCCAAGTATGCTTCCCTGCGGTACACCACAAAGAACACTTTGGAAAGAAGAGAAAAAACCGTCAATAGCTACACACTGTTTCCTATTTGTTAGATATGAGTGAAGTAAGGCAAGTGGTACACCGCGGACGCCATATCGACTAAGTTTCATAAGTAGTACTGTGTGATTTAGGACATCAAACGCTTTACTGAAATCAATGAACACACCTAAAGTAATCAACCTTTTTTCTATATTTTGTAATATAATTTCCTTTTGATATAACAGGGCGGCTTCCGTAGATTTCCCTTTGCGAAAGCCGAACTGATAGTCTGTTAATATAGAATGTTTACAAAAAAAGTGATCGAGGCGCGTAAGAATAATCTTTTCGAGTACTTTAGAGAAGACAGGTAACACAGATATTGGCCTATAGTTATTCATAACATGCTTATCGCCTCCTTTATGTACAACAGTGACTTTAGCCAACTTCATGTTTGCGGGAAACTGACCAGATGATAATGATAAGTTGTATATGTATGCTAAGTGTGGGGCAATTATATCCATTACAAATTTAACTGGCTTTATTTGTAATTTATCAATGTCAATGCTTTGGCTATTTTTTAGTCCTAGTAAGATGTTAGCGGGACAATGAAGGCGATTTAATTTAATTTTTTTAAATTGTGTTTTTAGGCTTTTGGGAACCTGGCATACTGCCTAAATTTTTATAGACATTTGTGACGCATATTTCTATACCTACGAAAGAACTGCGAAGAAACCGAAACTCAACTATCTGCGTTTCTCGTTTTTGGGCCTCCGAAAACGGAGGTGACGTACGGAGTGACGTCACATGTGAATTGTCGGTACCGGTAGCATTTAGGGCGTCGGACTCTGGTTACCGCGGTGGGTTGTAGCAGCGCGGTGGCGCGGCTCGTTTCGCCGAATTTGTCAACATGGACGGCAATGCCGCTCTCGCGAGCGAGTCTCGAGCTTCCGTTCAGTGAACCGAACACCAACGTGAACGGGAGTACGTGCGTAGCGGCCTCTGCTATCACCCGACGGAGACCGCACAGCCGGCAACGAGCGGCCCGCATGCCGAAGCGACGGACGGCGAGGGAGATGCCGAGGGAAAGCGGCAGCGATCTGGCTCGTTCTGGCTGTCACAAGCGACGCGTCAGCGACCAATCGCTGACGCGCCGCTTGCGACGTCGGCGTCGCGCTTCTGGCCCCGCATCGGTCACGCGAGCTCCGCTTCTCCTGGCTTCTCCCGCAACTCGGGACGTCGCCCCAGTCGATCCCGGGCAATTATTACAGGGACTGTTTTATTGATTTGCGCGCGCATACAAGCGCCGGTTTTGGCTGAAATTTGGGCAACTGCCTGAGACGTGCCTGGAACCCAGTTCAATCGCCAAAAGATGTCATAAATTGCCTTCATTGTCCCTTTGTAACACTTCTACTTCGTCAGTTGATTGAGAAAAACGTAGCTATCAGTATGTTTTACAAAAGAGAGGACATTTTCATTATTTACATTGGCCTGTGCATTGGAATAGTTAGCATTAAAATGTTCCGCCAAACGTGCACCTGACATGTCATTGACCGTCTATAGTTAATTCCGCCAATAGAGTGGGAAACCCTACTACGATTTAAAACCTTCATTAATAATTTTCCACACGACGTCAGGCGTTGGTTAGTAGCCTCATGGAACTTTTGCTTGTAATATGATGATTTGGCTTTTCGAGTCAGATGTCAATTCATTCCTAAGTTTTTTAAAACATGACAGTTTGCTTTGATCCGTCGTCTTTAAAAAATGTTCTATATGAGCAAGCTTTCTTCTTCATCATTTTTATGTGTGCTGGGGCTACCCAAGGTTTGCTTTTTTGTTTTCGCTTGCGGGCTACAGTTTTAAACTGAAAGCAATACGTAACCGGAACGAAGTAC